>AYEL01090255.1:0-62330 GCA_000484575.1 Olivierus martensii | reverse complement strand
TAAGATATTAAATATTGTATTTTTATTTGCTTATGATAAATAAAACTTTTATTTATATTTATAAATTTATTTTATTTATTTATTTATCAACAAGAGACATTGGCAAAACCCAAAAGGATAGGGTATCAAGAGCCTCCCCATAACAAAAAAAAAAATGTTTTAAATTGACTAGGCACCTCTTTATCAAAATTTGTGGCCCTAAAAAATGCCTTTATATATGAAAAATCCGTTGATATCTAAGTTTCCTCGGTAGTTTCGGTGCTATGAAATTATTGACGATTATCAAATTTTCTTCATTTCCGTCGATTAGACCATCTTAACTCCCACATTTTTTCCTCTACTTTCTGAACACGGGAATCTCACAAAGCAAGAACCAATTACCATATTTTCCATAGAGTTAATACTTCGATTAGCGCGAGAAATTCGTGGAACCAATT
The DNA here is from genome assembly GCA_000484575.1 of Olivierus martensii. Classification (NCBI taxonomy): domain Eukaryota; kingdom Metazoa; phylum Arthropoda; class Arachnida; order Scorpiones; family Buthidae; genus Olivierus; species Olivierus martensii. Next base: position 61,893 of record AYEL01090255.1, on the reverse strand, counting down.
ATTCGCGCTAATCGAGGCCTACCTGTATTGACATTTTTTTTTGGAAAATTGTATAAGTTTGAAATTGCAATTCAAAACAATATATATTGCAAATTATATGTATTATGTAGTCAATAAAGCCCAGATTATACGCATTTTGTATGTTTTAATTATTATTGCATAAAATTATGAGCATTTTAACTTTTACAAAACAAATTTTAGTGCTAACAAATAAAATATAAAAATTGCCATTCCAGTTTAATGAAATAAAATCCAAACACTAATTATAGAAATAATAACATAATACACTGTTTTATCAAATAAGCTTGAATAAATTAGCACTTATATGCAGTAAAACAGTACCCTTTTATTCTAACTGAAATATTTTCAGCTAATACATAGTCATTATCATTAGTAAATAGAACATATTTACATATAAAAATATATGGATTAGAATAGAACTTATTCCATGTATTTTGAATGCATCTATAGTCGACGACAGGTAAAGAATGTAACACTGTAGAAGCTATGCTGGTCTATTCACTGGATTAGCAGAAGATATCAATACGCAGGACTGTACAATTATCAAAAATAGGGAGGAAAATACAAAAGAAATGAGAAGTGCACATCCCCAAATTGGTTACATGTCACTGTAAAAGGGATATTTTTCCACTCAAATATGAATCCTAGGTAAGATTCTCGACTGATTGTCGAGTTTTCACGTTGCGTCGTATCGGACAGTGCGGCGTCGCCTATCTGATTACGATATATAGATATCCTAGGTAAGATTCTCGACTGATTGTCGAGTTTTCACGTTGCGTCGTATCGGACAGTGTGGCGTCGCCTATCTGATTATGGTATATAGACGCAGGTTGAAGTCGGCGGCACGACGAGCGCGTTGAGGTAAGATAAAATTTTACCTGGAAATTCAGAGTAAGATAAATTTTACCTGATAATGTATTAAATTAATTATTGCAAAATTTCCTTCCTGATTCAGGAATCATCATATTAAATGAATTATTACAAAATTTCCTTCCTGGTCTTCAGGAGACGCTCAATTAAGTTATTGGCTTTTCTTATTACTTCAATTTCTCCAGCCAAAAAAAAAGTTGATTTTTTTGATACGTGTATAAGCCAACCCCCCCATTCAGAAATTTTTTCTGAGAAAAAAACCTCGGCTTATACACGAGTATATAAAGTAAGTCACTTGCATTGACCAAAAACAAAAATTATTGATGACATCATTGCTGTAAATATAAGTTTATTGTAAATTGAGGACTACCTGTATTCACAAATCATTAGAAACATTGTGAAGCCTGCATTTATGTTGATGAGAAACATGTTGAACATTTGCAAAAAGAAAGATTGATGAAGTCTGCAAAAAATTTTAAATTATTTCTTTGCTACAATTGAGTTTTTTAATAGTTTATATTTAAAAAAATAAAACAAAGAAAATCACTTTATTGACTATTTAACAGCAGCAGTTGAAGTGCTTCAACATTGTGCAATAACTTAGAAGAATTTTTGGATTCACACTGGCATGAATTTTTCATAATTTTTTTAAAACTTACTCCCTGAAAATTTGACAGACATTTTAGATACATCATGTATTGAACATGTCTAGTATCATAGATAAAGTTCTTAAAAACAATAAATTCAAAAACTAGCATAAGATTGCAGAAATTATTTTATTTGACAAATATTTTCAACCTTTCTTTGGAATCATTAAGTCTAATACAAATTGTTACAAGATAAATATATATTTATAAGGTAGATTTCTTACTCCCCCATTTTACACATGTGCAGTGAAAAAACAAACAATATATTCACATACAACTATAAACACACATTTATAAGGATATCTTAAGCAGAGATGATATTTGACTCAGATTTAAATAATCAAAACATGTAACAAACTTTCAACCAATGTCTTTAAATTTTGCCTATGAAAAATGCATGATCACAAAGTACCTCCATTATAACATTTTAATAACTTCTTGATTTATCTTTATTGTCATCAGAATAACTTAACAGATAATTTATAATACTGAAAAACCATTGTTATTGATTGCAATATAATTTGACACAGTATTCTTTTTAGAATTTATATTCTAGAATAATAGTCCCCAAAATATGATGGCTGTACCACTAGACATCACACTTTTGAGACCACTATCTAGAATATAAACTAGAATAAACTTAGAATAATGATCCCAGACTTCAGTTTGAAGGAAGCTAGAATTTGCCTCAATGGAATTAACAAATTAATGCAAAATAAAATTGTATAATGTATAAAACAAATGAGATCAAGTCAAAATAATGATTCTGAAAGTGTCTATTTTAAATGGAATAATAATGATAAAAAAACTAACTGTCAAGTCAGAATTTAAAGATTAAACAAAGCACTACTAGCAGTTAAGGGTTATTTTTTAGATGCAAACGTTTTCAACACTAGGCTATCATATCAGGCTACAAAATTACAAGTAATAGAACCATTACTTGAAATTTTGTAGCCTGATGATGGCCTAGTGCCAAAAACATTTGTATCTAAAAAATAAATTAACTGCTAGTAATGTTATGTTTAATCTTTAAATGACATATAGAAGTATAAGCAGTTGTAAAGATATTATTTATTTGTCAAAATTTATTACTTGATTATCGTTCTTTGGATTAAAATGTTTATGTTTTCATAATCAATGGCCTCTACAAATATATTTGCAAATATCTTTTGATTACAGTACATTCTTAAAAGATGTAATTGCAAACTGAAATGAAAGATGTACATTATTATTAATCATTTCATTTTTTTATATAAATGAAGGGATTAAGAAATCATTTTAAAAGTAAACTTTACATTTAATGTTATAAAATAAATATATGAATTGTTAAAATAGGTATAGATAAAAATTATTACTAATAGATATAATTACAGATATTTTCTACAATAATTTAAATTAGATAATATAAAATATATATAATTAATGAAGAAACATTTATTTAAGAATATTAAATTGAACTGAGTGTAGTAATTTCTATCATCACAAATATTAAATATCAAAATAGAATCAATATTTAAAAGAAATGATATTGGACCAAATGTATTTAAAAAATTTACAATTAAATCTATTTAAGTGGGATTTAATTTTGAACATTTCATAATTTAGAATATAAAAAAATAAAAACATTATATTAATGAACAATAAAAAGTGTAAATAAATTAATAAATCAATAACATACTAAAATATTATCAATTGAAAATTCATACCATTATTTATTCCACTTTTACTATTCAATGAAATTTTCCAATTTTTATTTTGTTTGATTTTTACAAGTAACTTGCTATTATCAAGGAAATAATCTTCATAATTGTTATCAAAATAATGAATTTCATCTTTAATTTTTATCTAATAAAATAAAAAGTGATTAATTATTTGATTATTTTTAAGTCTATTACTTTAAAAGTCTATTAACTATTCTAAAAACTAAAAATATAAATCCAAAAGTAAGAAAATATACATTCAACTAAGATATTAAATACAGGGTGAAGAAAAACTTCATAAAATTTTTTTGTACTGATAAGGGGCATCGAAACAAGTCAAAAATCTCAATGAACATATAAACGGCACCTTTTTTCAAGTTACAATCAGTTAAAGCTAGTCAATCACAATTCAAAGCAAAGCAACAAGTGTCAACACCACCTTGCATGCTCAATTGTGATTGGCTAGCTTTAAAGGGTTCTAACTCAAAAAAGTACTGTTTAGATATCTCTAATATGCAAAACTTTTACAGCAGTTTTTCTTTGCCTTGTATATCTAGTATATCTTATTTTTAACATGGGAAAGCACATACTTAGAGATTTAATCCTTTGAAAAATGAAGGATGAAGTGAAAAAACCTTAGTGGCTTATCACATGAAAAAAGTTTTTTTCATGTGATAAGCCACTAATGAAAAAAGATATCTTAATTGCCTCTTATGCAAAACAATGGTTGAATTTGACATACTCATAAGAGAAATGATTATTAAGTTATCATTTAATAATGTTATATATAAACTTTTGTAAAATACAATACCAAGAATGAGATCATATGATAGAAAATCAATTTATGACAAAGAGTACTGTTTTGATGACCAGGTTGTAAATTTGGAAAAAATGTGTGTAGCATATTATTCATTAAAGAATAATATAGCAATACAAACGTCACATAAAATAAATGGATTAGGCACAAAAAAAGATACTGTGATGCAAAGGATCATTTGCACAGATTTGTACTGACCAATCAGAAATTCACTACATCATGGACATATAAGTGAATAAAAATTAATGACAGTAGTCAAGGATTATCTATACATCAAAAAAATGAAATGAAATTTTTCAATCAAGATCTGTTTTTATCTAGAACTGGCAATCATTTTATAAATTATATTTGGTTTTCAGAGAGAATATTTATAACTTCTGCTATTAATGCATTTTGTCTCATTACTCATTTTTAGATTTACTTTTAAAATTATAAAAATAAGTGATCCTCTACTTATGATCATTCAACTTATAATAATCCAAAGTTATGATTTCCCTTACAATAATTTGAATATGCCTATTTTTATTATATATTGGCTAAACATACAAAATAAGATAATTTTGTTTTATACGGTACTTGAATAACTGCTAATTTAGGTACATGTAAAATACAATTATATATATATATATATATATATATCACTAATTCAAATTAGTTCCATTACATATATAGCAAAGGTTTATAAAAAATATTTTTATTTTTGCACAGTAACTAATCTAATTTAAAATAACTTATTTACAAAATATCAATTCAATAAATTTTTTCAAAATTTTTTATTTGAATACTACTAAAACTTGTTTAATAATATTTCATTGCATAGAGCCATACAGTGGAAAGTTCCTTGACTGACCTATTATTAATTACACTGCCTTTATGCTTTCTTGTTGTAATTTTTATTTTTTCTTTTATTATGTGTTCTTTTTGAGTTTTGCATGTACTTAATATTTTGGCTTTATTCAATCAATCCTAATATTAGTTTCAAAATATTCCTTAGCCAAGTATTGGGACAAGTGCTTTTGAGATTCAATCCATCTTCAGTTTTGTTGCATTACATTTTTCTGTGTGTATACTTTTTGATTTTTTCATTGTATATATTATTATTATAGAAAGAGATAGAGAGTATACTTAGAAGTTTAACTCTTGAAGAATGAAGGATAAAGTGAGAAGAGTATAGGAAAGCCTGAGAAAAGAGAGAAAGGATCCTACCAGAATTTAAAAGTATGGTAGGCCACTAGTAGAAAAAAGAATGCACCCCTTAGTTGCATCCTATGATACACAGGTGAGACATGGATGAATTATATTTCCTCTCACCACAGGGACCCATTGTATTTATTGTAGTTTGGTTTTAATTTAGTATACAAGTTGCATTTAATATGAATGTGCTCTTTTAAATTCTATACATTATTGCTTGTTATAAGCTGAATATCTAGTTGTATTAAAAGAAAACCAAGTTTATATACTGTAGACTGATGTATTATCTATCTTCTGCTTAGCTATCAAACAGTCATTTGAAGTAAAACTTATTCAAATCTGCAAGAAACCTTTGCAATCAATCTAATTTATCATCAGACTTTACAATATAAGCATCAAGGGAACTTATTCAAATAAACAAATATACTAGCCAAAATCTAGCCCTTGAATTACAACGGAATAATTTAATGATTAGAAATAATTTGAACTAAATTTGAATTAAAAACTATTTGACGAGATGGCGCTAACTTTAGTTCAAATTATTTCTAATCATTAAATTATTCCGTTGTAATTCAAGGGCTAGATTTTGGCTAGTATATTTGGACTAATTTATCATATAAAGTGATGACAATTTGTAATTAAACGCATAAATGGCATCAACTAACAAGTATCCAAATTGGTTACACTGATGCAATATTAAGATTTACATTAAATTAAATGCAACTAGAATAATTTCAGAGGTACACAAAGCACTATTTATAGTTTTTATCTAAAATTTGTAAATATGAAGTAAATAATTTCAAATAATGAAAATTTTAGGCCATCTAAGCTAAAATGCAAATTTAAATTAAAAATTAACCATATTTAAAATTATTCACTATAATGACAATAAAAATTGTGTACTTTTAAGTGAGGAATGTGATAACATTGAATTAACAAAATTTTACTGTACAAATAGGCCTCGATTAATGCGACTTCGAAACTTTAAATAAAAATTATTTATATATATACAGATAGGCCTCGATTAGCACGAATTCGATTAGCGCGACTTAAAAAATTGATACCGTTATTCATAGTGCGAATTCGATTAGTGCGACTTATAAAATTGATACCATTTTTTAGAGAAAATATTCGATTAGTGCGAGTTTTAAGCACAGACCAATCTTACTAACAAAGCTCCTTTTATGATGTCAATTCGATTAGTGCGACTTAAAAAATTGATACCGTTATTCGGTTAGTGCGATTAACTTAAAAAATTGATACCGTTATTCGGTTAGTGCGAGAAAAGATTCGAAAAATTGATACCGTTATTCGGTTAGTGCGAGAAAAGATTCGATTATTAAAAATTGATACCGTTATTCAGTTAGCGTGAGAACAGATTCGATTAGTTCTAACGTTTTTGGGTTAGTGCGAGAAAATATTCGATTAGTGCGAGTTTTAAGAATCAGTTCTTACTCGATTAATGCGAGTTGTAAGCATAGACCAGTCTTACTAACAAAGCCCCCCGAGCAAATATTCGATTAGTGTGAGTTGTAAGCATAGACCAATCTTACTAACAAAACTCCTTTTATGATGTCAATTAACAAATTACCGTTAATTTTCGGTTAGTAAGACTTTTATGATGTCAATTAACAAATTACTGTTAATTTTCGGTTAGTAAATATGATGTCAATTAACAAATTATCCGTTAATTTTCGGTTAGTAAAACTGGACGAGGAGCAGTCCAAGAATGGGTTAATTAGTAAAACTGGACGAGGAGCAGTCCAAGAACGGTCACACGATTTTGAAATTATGATGTCAATTAACAAATTACCGTTAATATTCGGTTAGTAAAACCGGGAGGAGCAGTCCAAGAACGGTCACACGATTTTGAAGGGGTGAAACATAGAAAGATGGGCTTTTTGCCGTTAACTGTTTAACATTACTGTACAATAGTACAGTAATGTTAAACAGTTAGCTTTATAAAACATGTATTTGAAATTTGTATTTTTTACATTTGTGTTTTTTATTTTTCTATCAGATCAATTATCCGAACCACCTTTGGTCCCAATTAGTTTGGATAATCAACACTCTACTATTAAATATATAAAGAAGTTTACGATTGTTTACAGTTCTATATACAGGAATACCTTGTATAGCATGGTTTTAAACAATGTGGGTTTTGGTGTAACATGGTTTTTTATCATCATCAGGAAGATTGATTATTACACATATCAACATTGGCAATACTGATCAGCAACCCCTAAGTGCCACAGATGACAGTCGAGAGCCATGTTTATGCAGTAATTTTTCAATTGGCTCTCACGTAGACATGTTCTTTTCCCATGGCATATTATTATTTACATTAATATTAGTATTTGATTTTCATTTATTATTTAAGTATGGGTGAAGAATACTAAATACTAAACAAAGAAGATACTTGAAATTATTAAATGTCATGAGAATGGCAATGTGAGAATTCAATGAATGAGTCCTAATGTTTTCTATAACTTTTATATCAGTTTAAAATGATTTTCTTTCTTATTTAGTTAATAAAAAATAAATATACATTTTTCATATTTAAACATTTTTATTATCCTAAATCTTTGTAATAAAAATAAATTATATTGAAATCCATTATAAATAGACTTTGAACAATGTGGTTTTGCATAGCGCAGATACTCCTTGGAACCAATTAACCACACTATACAAGGTATTACCTGTGTTGTTAATCTTGTACTACAATATTTTTGAACAATGCCATTTTGCTTTTATTTTAATTATGTTTTTGCTATATTGTATAATTTTAAATAAAATGACTATCTTGAAATTGTTTCTCTTTTCACAGCAATAACAATTTAAGTATTTTATTATTATTTCATTGATATATCAGGTATATTAAGAATTTCAAGATATGCAATTAGTGAAATTTTATGATCCAGACACTTGGGTCATTTCAGATTGTACACAAAAACTTGATTTGTGTTGATTTATCAGGAAAATGAGATTCTTTTTTCTGAATTTTTCAAATTTGTTGTCTTTATTTATCATGCAATTAATTTTCAATTATTATATTTTAATTATTTTTATAATACATCTTAAATCATAAATATTACAGTAGCAAATGTGAGCAAGTCATGTGTATTATATGAAGATTAATTCTCTATAATGAATATTAAATATACAAGACAATTTTTCAGAATTTTTTTGGAAAATGATTAGAAAATAAAAATTCAAGAAAAACCTTTATAAATTTAGGAAAATATCTGTATTAACAAGCTTCAATCAGCCTCTGAAATTTGACTACCTAAAACTCATCTAAATTCTTTTCTATTGTATACATTTTTCTTCTATAAAAAGAGAATAAACCATAATAAATTAGAACTGATTTTATATATTAATACTTTGATGATAAAAAATATATTATTTTTATTTTATATCTGATTGAAATAACTTAATCATTCATAGAAGAAGAATAAATTAAGTAAATTAAGTATTAAAAATGAAAAAAGTTAATAAACTATAAAAAGTAAGTGCTTCATTATAAAGCCCAAAAATAATTGATGCTCTTGATGTTGTGGATGACATTGCATAATTAACAAGCTATTTTCAGAACCTGATAATATCTATCACACAAACAAAAAACTTTAGTAGTTTTGCATTATCAAATTATTGAATGACTTTCTTTATTAAAAAAAAAATGGCATTAATGCATATGATGACCATTAGAAAATTAAGAAGGTAGAAATTTTTCCAATTTTTTATGGAACTGAAGAATTTGAATAATAATCACTATTGGCAGTCTTGAAGACACTAATTTGAATCTGCATTTCAAACTAAATTGTGAGTATTTAGTAATGCATTTTGTATTACCAAAAATTAGCCAATTTCACTCAAAAAATAATAATAATACAATTGATCTTTTGAAAATAGGATGGATTTTAATTAAAATCATGGACATTTTCTAGGATGTGTTACTGATACAGGATAATCATTATATATAATAAAGGAATAAGCATGTGGAGTCCATGTTTCTGCACATGTGCAAACGCCCGCACCAGAGAAGTGTCGCTATTACTATTTTCTCTCGCTTTAAATCTTTAATCCTGTCTTTTAGCTTACTATTTTCTCTCGCTTCGAATCTTTAATTGCGTCTTTTAGAAAACCTAATCCCAATCTCATTATAAATTTTGCTTTAAATTATCATAGTTTACTTACTATTTATGTTTGTATACTTCTTTTTGTTATTTGACTTCAATTTCGGTCTTTTTCAATCGAAAAATGTTGACTGTTTCCCGGATCGAGAGTTGAGTTTGCATTCGACATGTCGAGGCTACATAAATGTTGCATTTAAACAATATCTATTCATTTCAGAAATTAAGTTTTTTTATTTTAAGATAAAAATTATAATTATCTAAATAACTGGAAAGGTAAATCGATAGTTTGTTAGTTGCCAATTTCATGTAAATAAAATTTCAAAGTTTGGTCTGGAGGAAAAAAAAACAAGCCAAAGCATTACATACAAAGTTATGCTAAATAAATGAAAAATTTCAAATTTGATAGATAAACAAATATTTTGTTTTTGGTGTATTTGGCCACATAGTGACCAGGGGCTAACTAGGACTTTATCAAAAACTAGGACTGCCCCAGAAAATCCAGGACAAACAGTCACTCTCTCTATAGAAAACAAGCATAAGAACAAACTAAAATATATTGTATTTCCTCTAAAAGTTATCTAAAATTGTTAATACTATATAATAAAAGTTCATTAATAAAAATATTTTTAAAATGTGAAGGATTCTTTAAATGCTAATTCTATGGCACATGTATTTGACATGGTCATTGCTATTTCTATTTAGATGAAAATGAATGGTGCTACTTTATGAATTAAAATTTTTAATTCAATTGTTATGTATCAATCATTAATCCACTGATTAACAAAGTTTTAGGTTAAGAGCCATTTCAAACTGTGATTTTTGACATTTAGGGCTGATTGCATAGTCAATCTAAGTTAAAACATTTTAAATTGAAGATTTAGTTTGCCACTCTGCACGAGATCAAATCTCTAAGATAAACTGATCAATCAATTTTGGGCAGGTTAAAATTTATTCTACAGATTATCTAGCAAAACATGGCAGAATGCAAAAGTTGAAAAATAATATCAATTTAGATTACAAACATACAATCCAAACATCAAGGGAATTTGGCATGTTGTTTAGATCAATTTAGATTATTTGGAATTACATTTATCTTAATCCAAAATGAATATTTGAAAAAGACAGATCCATTTATCCTTTATGATGATAACTTTCATGTGAGATTCTGTTTAAGAAAATCAAAAGTTTTATGATTACTGCCAATGGTAAGTGAAATATACACTTTATAAATTAAATCCATTATTTTAAGTTTGTAAAGTGAGCAAGTGTAAGTGTGAAACATGTAGTGACCTATGAAAGAAAACAATAATCATTCAGAAATACAGACATATATTTTCAGATCTACATTAGACTTATTATTGAAAGTATTTGGATATTATGCTAGTATATGCTTAATCATACATATACAGTATTTGATAAACATCTATCAAATAAATGGTAATTGGTAAACATCTTTAAAAATAATGAACTAAAAGCTGAGATGCAAATATTTAATAATAATAAATAATTTACCAGCAGCTTCATATTCAAATGCATTGCTACAGTAATACATGAGCAGTAACTGTATGGTATCTGGCTGTTAGCTAACTTATGCCTCGTGCAAACAATTCTATACTTAATCTTTAGATTTTCAAATGGGTTAAAGTTACTATGGCTGTAGACATTCTGCCACTCATAAAAATAACAAAAAATGGCAAAGCACTAGGCAGAAAAATCTTTTATTTACAGAAGGAAACATTTTCAACCACTGTCAATTATTCTACATCAGCTTAAGTTGGGAATAAACTATTACACAGAGAAATGGAATGTTTCATTATGTTGTTTATTTACATACATTTGTAGTGGCCAAGTAGTTAATTGTTGTTTTGGTTCTTTGTAACTACAGATATATGTAAATAAACAATCTGGTGAAACATCCTGGTTCTATATGTAACAGTATCTTCCCAAAATTAAACTGATGTAGACCAGTTGACAATGGTCACATGGACAATTTTAGCAATCAAAAATTTAAAGTATATATAATAGTAGATTAATATTACAAATTCAATATAAGCTCTATACGACTTTAGAGAACTTGTTTCCGAATACTAGAATATATAATTAAAAATCGCTTAAAACGAAGGAATTAAGGGGGGAAAAACGCGATGACATCGAAGCGAACAGATTACTTTTGAGCTAACAGATTCTGTCGCGGGATATCACGTGACCCGATATTCTATTGTTATAAAATAACGCTTAATTTCGCATTACTATCATTAATAATCATTTTATAATATATTTCGATTAAAAGTTAAAACCGAAACAACACCAGAGCTGCATATGACGTGTTTTTCGTGTAATAAGTATTCCAGCAAAATTTGTTCAAAACTTGTTCGATTCAAGACATGCACACTAAACAAATGTTCAGAACAAGTTGCTGGAACAAAGCTAATATTACAAATTTAATATAAGCTCTATATAACTTTAGAGGACTTGTTTCCAAATACTAGAATATATCATAATTAAAAATCGCTTAAAACGAAAAAATTAAGGGGAAAAAAAACGCGACATCATCAAAGCGATCAGATGACTTTTGAGTTACAGATTCTGACCCGGGATATCACTTGACCCGATATTGTATTGTTATAATAATGCTTAATTTCGCATCAAAACTGATATAGCATGCTATTATCATCAAAACTGTGATATAGCACGGCACTGACAATTGGCTGGTTATAAGTTAGCCCTGTTCCAGCCAACATTATAAAATCATATTTTACGGTTAATACAGCTAATAAACGCGCCTCTATTGGCCATTTTGTCAATTCACGTTTAAACAGTCCGAATTAGCAAATTTTTAGCATCAAATTTTACTAATAGAAATTCTAAACAAACATTCCATTTATTGCAAAAATTCAGTTCGTCTGTATGGGAAAGAGCCAATATCCTTCAATCCCATTATAAATGTTGGCTCTGAAATAATGGTCACCGCCATACAATTTTATATTACCGCCGTATGAACGAAAATGGTATCAATCGAAAGTTAGCCCTGTTTCAGTCAACATCATAAAATCATATTTTATAGTTAATACAGCTAACAAACGCGCCTCTGTCGGCCATTTTGTCAACTCAAGATTAAACGGTCCGAATTGGCGAAATTTTAGCATCAATTTCTTACTAATCGAAATTCTAAAAAAGTATTCGATTTATTACAGAAATTTACAGTTCGTCTGTCTGAGAAAGAGCCAATTTCCTTCAATCCTATTATAAATGTTGGCTCTGAAATAATGGTTGCCGCTATATCCTTTAGATACAATTTTATATTACTGCCATATGAACGAAAATAGTACCAATCGAATGATAACGAATAGAGAAAACTTTCCAAAAGCACTGCACTTCTATTTGGTGCAACGTCAAGAAAATGAGCAATGAAATTATAGAATTTCTCCACACTAGGTGCCGAAACCGGTGCGCGTCGCCATTTTGAAAACTTGTCTTGAAAGCAGAGAGCGAGTTTTGAAATAAATCTTTAATACAACGGAATTGTCTATTCTTATTTTAATCATCAGTCGGTGGACAGCGAACCTTTAATTCTCTAATGTATAGATATTTTGGAATGAATCTTTAACACAACGGAACTGCCGATTTGCACTTTTAATTATCATAGTAATTAAGAGGAAAGGCAAATCTTCAATTTTAATATTTTAATTTCATCTTTTGTATAAAACTATATATTAGAATCAAAGATTAGTCCCACACCGATTGATGATTAAAACACGAATCAACAATTCCTCGTGTGTTAATTAAAGATTCATTCCAAAAACTATTGTATCTCGGATTTCAAACGGTTTATAAAATGTGCTCAGTTTTCAAAATGGCAGTGCGCACAGGTTTAGATACTATTTGAGGTACAGTCAGTACAGTACAGTACTATGTGTAGAGAAATACTATAATTTCATCATTTTCTTGACGCCTGAACCAGATAAAAATTCAATCCTTTCGGAAAGTTTTCTCTGCTCGTCGTCATCTTTCGATGAGTAATATTTTTGTTCATATGATGATAGGCAAATCTTCAATTTTAATATTTTAATTTCATCTTTTGTATAAAACTATATATTAGAATTAAAGATTAGTCCCACACCGATTGATGATTAAACACGAATCAACAATTCCTTGCTCGGTGGACAGCGAACCTTTAATTCTCTAATGTATAGATATTTTGGAATGAATCTTTAACATAATGGAATTTCCGATTTGCACTTTTAATCATCAATCAGCGGGAAGGTAAATCTTCTATTTCAATACTTTAATTTCATCTTTTGGAAAAAAATTATAAATTGGAACTAAAGATTAGCCCCCACACCGATTGATGATTAAAACACGAATCAATTTCGGTGTGTTAAAGATTCATTCGAAAAACTATTGTATCTCGGATTTCAAAACAAGTTTTCAAAATGGCGGTGCGCACAGGTGTAGATACTACTTGAGGCACAGTACAGTACAGTACTATGTGTAGAGAAATACAATAATTTCATCGTTCAATTTCTTGACACCTGCACCAGATAAAAGTTCAATCCTTTTGAAAAGTTTTCTCTGCGCGTCGTCATCTTTCGATGAGTAATATTTTTGTTGACATGGCGATAATATAAAATTGTACCATCCCTTGTTTATTTTCAGCAAAAAAATAAATCAATTAGGATAAATTAATTGAGAGTCTTATTGTTCTGGCAACTAAAATTTGTGTACGTAACAGGTTTTGTTGCAACTAATATCAACAATATTCAAAATATTAAAAACATTAATATATATATAGAAAAATGAATCAAATATTCAGGAATTATATGTTTGTTATAATTTAATTTCATTAAAAATCATGATGTTACTTTCATTATAAAACTACTATAGTAACTTGAAAAACGGTACAAAATATATGATGAAAAACTTTCTAACTACTGTACTGCTAAAGTGCTATAAATAGCAACGTTGACGCCTCCGGCAAGTGAGGCACAAGTAAAGTTTTAGTGCTTGCTATTACAAAGTGATTCAGGTCAGGCTATCATTTTAGTTCATACAAAAGACTGATTTAAAACAAGATTTTTTTGGTACCTTTTTTTTTTGCAAAAATCAATAATTTTAAATTTTCTTTGATCAGAAATGTTAAAAACTAATTGACGTTAAAAATTTGAAAAAAAATTCTTAAAGTTATTTATTTCGTACCATTATTTCACTATACAATACATTCTAACCTTCAATTGACATTTCTTTGTCATACTAAAAACTTGTACTACTCCGTTCGCTTTACTCTCTCACAAAGGTAAATCACATTCTACTTACTTTATATTTTTCTTCAATTCTAGCAGTTTCGAAATCCAATTTTTTGCATAAAACTTTGCATTCTAACTCCATAATCTTGTCGTCATTAAACCAGTCGTGGTTTTCATCCGAATCATAATTTTTTGCTTCTAAAAGATCTGAAATACAAATATTAGAATTTATATAACATATAACTCTTTAAAATAACTTGTTAGTAAATCGAATAATGACGACTTACCGAAGTAATCCAGTTTATTCATCATGTTTTCCTCACTCAAAACTTTTTCAAAAAAAAAGAAAGAAAACCAGTCATCTATTTCTTACAATAAAAATTTGAGAAAGCTGAACCACACACGTGACTGCAATCCGTTATTGACAACGTTTCAAAACGTCACTATGACGTTCGTCCACTTGTTCGAGAGTTTACTCAGATATTCAAATTAATTTTAATTTAAATTTTTAATATAGAATATTGTGATATATAAATGTTTACATTTTTCCAAAAGTTTTAATTTAATCTCATTTAATATTTTAGAACTTGATTTGCCAATTTAAAATTTAATTAATTTTTATTTTTTCTGATACCCTTGCTAATACTCTGTGCTAATAACCAATGTTACGAAGATAATTTTAATCTGACAAATGAGAAAATTACCTGGAGAATTATAATATGTTTATATAAAAAATGTTTAATTAATATTAAATAGATATTCATACTGAATAAAATAAATTTTTTTGAGTTTATCAAAAAAAATTTTATGAAAATTAGGAAAGTTTTATTAGCGCGTCTTTTCTCCCATAATCATTTAATTTAATAAAAAAATGTTAAATCCTATACAGCAGCGGTTCCCAAAATTTTCAATCCCTTTATCAGTAAAGACCAAGTTAAAGACTAATAATCGATACAATAGACCTGTTATGACATGTAAAAACTATGATAAAAACATACTCAGCCTTGAAAATTTCTTACGCATCCTTAAGAAAGCGTGCCCCACACTTCGGAAACCACTACTATACAGTATATTATTAAAATACTACCATCATGATCGTAATTCCTATAATTAATCAATGCAATTCACAGGTATATGTGCCTATGGCATGGCCTATGGTCAATTTATAGATGATCTATATTTTTATTTTTTACGCCAATTCAATAAGTGTATGTGCCTATGGCATGGCCTATGGTCAATTTATAGATGATCTATATTTTTATTTTTTACTCCAATTCAATAAGTGACCCTAAGGCTGGCTCTGTATATCAGCAATAGGTCTCATGAGTCGGTCGGATTGGCCGCGTGGAAACGCTTCGGCTTTCCACTCTGGAGGACCCGGGGCAGTTTACAAAGACATAATGTTGTATTTTTCTAATGGATAATACTTTGGCCGGATAATATTACCAGTACTCGCATATGGATCTGAAATCCAAACATTACTTGGCGGATTGGTCGCGTGGAAACGCTTCGGCTTTCCACTCTGGAGGACCCGGGTTCGAGGCGTGGAAACGCTTCGGCTTTCCACTCTGGAGGACCCGGGTTCGAATCTCGGGTCCCACTCCTTGAAAATATTTATCATGGGGTCCGGGCCCAGCCCGTCGATCCCCTGGCCGGATTGGCCGCGTAGAAACGCTTCAGCTTTCCACTCTGGAGGACCCGGGTCCCACCCCTTGAAAATATTTATCATGGGGTCCGGGCCCGGTCCAGCCTATCTAGTTGATCCTATTCTCACGCGGATTCCGCGTGAGGACTCAAAACGTTTCGGCTTTCCACTCTGGAGGACCCGGGTTCGAGTCTCGGGTCTAATATTTATCATGGGGTCCGGGCCCGGCCCGTCGATCCCCGTCCTCCACATCAATGGGGTCCGGGCCCGGCCCGTCGATCCCCGTCCTCCACAATCCGGCTTCCCCTCCGCAGGGATGGGCAGCCTGTGGAAGGGCTTGTTTCGCCCCGCCTCCGCAGGGGTGGGCAGCCTGTGGAAGGGCTTGTTTCGCCCCGTCTCCGCAGGGGTGGGCAGCCTGTGGAAGGGCTTGTTTCGTCCCGTCACATAGTATTCTACTAGAATGGGGCCCGGCCCGTCGATCCCCGTCCTCCACCATCTGGCTGACCCCTCCGCAGGGGGGCGTCGATCCCCGTCCTCCACAATCCGGCTGACCCCTCCGCAGGGGTGTATCCTGTGGAAGGGCTTGTTTCGCCCCGTCAACTAGTATTCTCCCTGAATGGAAAGTAGCGTCATCTGTTAACAAAAAAAAAATATAAAAATAAGTGAGATTAGGCCGGATTTCCGCGTGGAAACGCTTCGGCTTTCCACTTTGGAGGATTACCGGATTGACCACGTGGAAACGCTTCAGCTTTCCACTCTGGAGGATGGCCGGATTGGCCGTGTGGAAACACTTCGGCTTTCCACTCTGGAGGACCTCCGGATTGGCCGCGTGGAAACGCCATATCCCAAGGTTGAGTCGGCCGGATTGGCCGCGTGGAAACGCTTCGGCTTTCCACTCTGAGGACCCGGGTTCGAGTCTCGGGTCCCACCCCTTGAAAATATTTATCCTGAGGGTCCGGGCCCGGTGGAAGTCCTGGGTTCACCCCTTGAAAATATTTATCATTGGGTCCGGACTCGTCGATCCCCGTCCTCCACAATCCGGCTGACCCCTCTGCAGGGGTGGGAAACGGGTCCCACCCCTTGAAAATATTTATCATGGGGTCCCGGCCCGTCGATCCTCGTCCTCCACAATCCGGCTGACCCCTCCGCAGGGGTGGGCAGTCTGTGAAATCTAAATCCATGTCCTCCACAATCCGGCTGACCCCTCCGCAGGGGTGGGCAGCCTGTGGAAGTGCTGACCTCTCCGCAGGGGTGGGCAGCCTGTGGAAGGGCTTGTTTCGCTCACCACATAGTATTCTACCAGAAAGACCCCTCCGCAGGGGTGGGCAGCCTGTGGAAGGGCTTGTTTCGCCCAGACTCCTCCGCAGGGGTGGGCAGCCTGTGGAAGGGCTTGTTTCGCCCCGTCTCCGCAGGGGTGGGCAGCCTGTGGAAGGGCTTGTTTCGTCCCGTCACATAGTATTCTACTAGAATGGGGCCCGGCCCGTCGATCCCCGTCCTCCACCATCTGGCTGACCCCTCCGCAGGGGGGCGTCGATCCCCGTCCTCCACAATCCGGCTGACCCCTCCGCAGGGGTGTATCCTGTGGAAGGGCTTGTTTCGCCCCGTCAACTAGTATTCTCCCTGAATGGAAAGTAGCGTCATCTGTTAACAAAAAAAAAATATAAAAATAAGTGAGATTAGGCCGGATTTGCCGCTTGGAAACGCTTCGGCTTTCCACTCTGGAGGACCCGTGTTCGAATCCCGAGTCCCACCCCTTGAAAATATTTATCATGGGGTCGGGCCCCGGTCCGTCGATCCCCGTCCTCCATAATCTGACTGACCCCTCCGCAGAGCTGGACAGCCTGAGGAAGGGCTTGTTTCGCCCCGTCACATAGTATTCTATCTGAATGGAGTGTGGTGTCATCTGTTGACAAAAAAAAACATAATTGAGATTACTAAGGGGTGGGCCAGTTCCAAACACAGGTTGCATCCGCATCTGTGGAGGGGACTAGATGGTGAAGGACGAGGTACCGAGCAGGGCCCGGAACCCCGAAAAACTTTTTCAGGAGATGAGGACCCGATACGCGAATCCGGGTTCTCCAGCGTGGTACGCCATCGCGTTACGCCTTACCACTTGACCATCCGGCCGCCTTCATGGATGGATCAAGATTTACTGGCAGCGTTTATTTTGTGTATGATTCAATATAGCATTGTATTTCATAAATGTACTATAATAATATATTGTATAATAATAAATTATAATGAACAATCAATAAATTTAGGTATTTCCTATTTACGACCTCAAGGTTCGAATCAAACCGTTGGAAATCGAAGAGTACTTGTAATATTTATTTGAGCCTATATGTTTTGCTAAACTGTCAAATTGATGTTTCTAAAAATTGCATTTTGAGAATGTTTATACCTCACACTCTCGGCCAGATGTAATAAACGTGAAATGCTTTTGGAGGGTTCATGTTCAATTCCGGCTTCTCTCAAAAGTTGTCCGAACCCAGTTCGTTGAATATGCATTTTGAGAATGTTTATACCTCACACTCTCGGCCAGATGTAATAAACGTGAAATGCTTCCATCTTGGAGGATTCATGTTCAATTCCGGCTTCTCTAAAAGGTGTCCGAACCCAGTTCGTTGAATACAAGGAGTCCTTGTTGAATTCCATCCTCTATCTGATAGCTGATCCACTCAAGTGTGGACATTTAAATTTGTATGACTTTACATTGCTTTCGATTTATGAGTTCTAAGCGGTGGGGCATAATAGTGCTTCATCTAGAGCTGTAATGTTTCGCAGCGTTAATTTTTTTCTTGTTCAGATGTCAGATGAAGGATGGAATTCAACGAGCTAGACCTAGACACCTTCTGAAAAAGATTCTAGAAAAGTAAGACTTGGGAATTGAACCAGATACCCCAGACGGAAGAACAATATTCTTCCACCAAGGCCATCCAGCCGATAGAACTTTGATTATGGCGACCGGATGGCCGAGTGGTAACGCGTTGGCGTGCCACACAGGAGGACCAAGGTTCCTGTCCCGGATCCGGCATCTCCTGAAAATTTTCCGGGGTTCTGGATTCGGCTCGGCGATTTCTGACTTTGCAAAAAAATCCAACAGAACTTTCACATTGCAAGCGTATCACATGGTCATTCGTCCTATTAAATAGAAATTAAAATATTGTTTATAGTAATATACATTGTTAAAGATTAAATTTAAAAATCCTATCTATGTTAAAGTCTCCTTTTTTGTAAACAGATGACGCTACACTTTATTCAGGTAGAATACTATGTGGCAGGGCGAAACAAGCCCTTCCATAGGTTGCCCACCCCTACGGAGAGGTCAGCCGGATTGTGGAGGACGGGGATCGATGGGCCAGGCCTGGACTCCATGATAAATATTTTCAAGGGATGGGACCTGGGATTCAAACCCGGGTCCTCTAGAGTGGAAAGCCGAAGCGTTTCCACGTGTGGCCAATCCGGCCGACAGTTAAAGTTTCGACTTTTCGGGCCGGTCCCCGAAAAGTTTCAAAATCGGGGTTTCACTGTAATTACAAATTTTTTACTTTCTGAAAAATAGAGAACTGAAAATTAACACAAACAACACGGGTAAATACTAAATTAGCTCAAAAAGAACTCACAAATAGCAAATGACATCACACAATTCCATGCACGCGCATGCACCAATCTGCAAAACTCAAATGTCGAATTGCGAGGCACCACTGTATAATAATATTCAAGTATTAATATTTTCAGCCTTTTATGACCTTCCTTGGATGCTGGTGAAGAGGGCCATAGAAGACAAAAAATGTTATCATCTCTGTAGTATCAATAAATAAATATAACTTGTTTTATTTCTTATGATATTCTAAACCAGGGATTCCCAACCTTTTCTTGCATCGATCCCTTTTAAAAGAAAGGTTTTCTTCATTGACCCCCTTATATTTTTCTCTATAATATACAGCATATAACTTAATCATAATACAAATAATTGTACATATAACTTAAAGATAACAATTAGACTAAGAATATGAATAAAAGTTTTGTTAATCTAAGTGAGTGTACCTGAGGAGGGTGCGAATTGGCACCGAAAATGTTTGTACGTGCATAGGAACTGTAATAAAAGCTGATTTATCCTAGACTGCTTATAGTGCTTGAATGGATCATATGTAAGACTAAAGAAAGTATAGCAGTTCTAATTAGATAGTTTAACTGTATGAATAAAAGTTTTGAAAAAATTGTTTATTAGATTTATGTTTTATTATTTTTTGTACTATTATCATTTTTAATTTTACAAATATAAACAAGTTTTCAGAAACAAAATCACAGATTCTAATTGCACAAAAGTTTGATATTAATTAATGTGATGGCTGCGCTTGATGTATTGATGCAATTTTTGTTAATATTTGGCATAAATTTGGTCATTCCAAGTTGATTCCTCCTTACAAATTTAATTCAAACTGAAAACAATAACTTATTTATAATTATTTTGTATTATTTTTTAATTCTCTTTAAGTGTACTTCTATTGTTTATTTATTTTTCATTAAAATTGTCAAAGCAATAATTTTCTTATTATTTAGAAGTATACACATGAAAAGTTTCCAATATTAACGGACAATGCGCAAAAAATTCCATCGTGTTTCGAATCGATATACTTGTCAGAATCCGCTTTTTCAAATATGAACGTAAAAAAAAAAAAAAAAAAAAAAAAAAAAAAAAAAAAAAAAAAAAAAAAAAAAAAAAAAAAAATCAAGAAACCAAATTACAAATGATCATTTGGATGACTGTTTGCAATTGGCTGCATCTTCATATCAACCTGACTATGAAAATACTGCCAGCTGCAAACAATTCCAAATTTCACATTAACTTTTTTAATCAACCAGCATTTCCTGTAACTTATGAGATTGTAATCAATCTGTTGTTTTTTTTAATTCCTGTAACTTATGAATTTGTAATCAATATATTGTTTTTTCTAACTTTGGGTTTTCAAAATAAAAGAATAAATATTTTATTTCAATATATTTGTTTTATTTGTTGAATTAAAATAATTAAAAGGATAAATAAATTTTTAAATACACAAATAAAGTTTTTAGGTCTGAAAGAGTAGGTCCTCCAAAGTGAGTGAGTGCATTTAACTGCATAGTTGAACATAATCAGATATCAAGTTGAGGAAACGTGAATGTGATATTTGTAAGAGAGTAGATCGCCAAATAACTAGTATAGAAAAGTGACTCTCATAGTAAAAAAATTTGAACACCCCTGATATAGAGCATTAATGGCCTTTGGCATTTTTTTCATTCTTGATCTATCAGATCTTTTTCTGTCGCTAACACTGCCCGTCTCCATATACCTACTTACATTATCATTTACTGTCTTTGCAATTCCCATATTTGTTAGCAACTTAAAAATTTCACATGGTCTCTTTCCTACTAAATGTAGCTGCAAAATTACATTACAAGATTGTTAATAAAAGTTCAATGAGATTGCACTAAACACAAACCAAAAAATAATACTCAAAAGCCCTTTAGCAGTCAAAAGATTTTAATCAGAAACGTTTTCAATGCACTTGGCATCTTTCTCAGCTGCAGCAGCTGAGGAAGATGCTAAGTGTGTTGAAAACGTTTCTGATTAAAATCTTTTGACTGCTAAAGGGCTATTGAATATTATTTTTTAACAAGATTGTTTTTACAATATTTTTGTTCTATTGAAGATTCTGGAAAAATCTTTTGCTTAAAAGAAGACAACATAGCAATTAAAGCATATGTACATGTGGGTTGTGTATTTTCCATCATGATATTTAGAGCTATTTGAATTTTATGCAGAAATTTATGACCACACTAGATACATGATCTAATAGTAGTACTGTAAACCTTATGAACAGATAACCACTGCTAGTAATGCTGACTGTTTTGTACTTTTAAAAATTTATAAAAATAGCCTAAAAAGTTGCAAAATTGTAATACAGTACTGCATAAACAACATTAATACATATACATGATATACAGATATAATTTAACATTGAGGTTAACTATTAAAATGTGTCTGAATGGAAAGGTAATACATATTGTAATTGAGTCATGTAAAGTCAGATTTTAAAAAATAATCACCATAGGCTTGAAGGCAACTATCCCACTGATTAGGAAGGAGAAGCATATATCAACATATAAAACTGCTGGTTTGTTAACTTTCAAAATGATCCTATACTACTAGATAATATTGACAAATATATTCAATTTCTTGTTTCCTCTAATTATTAAGCTACATTTATTTAAAATTTATATTTAATAAACTTACTGTGATATATTTAAAATATCATATTCTGCTTCATCTTCTAACCATGGTGAAGGTTCCAACAAAACAGAAATATCAAGCTCTTGGATTTCTTTTGGTGTAGAAAGTGCAATTATCCATGATTTATGCTAATGTTAAAAAATTAAAATTATTAAGTTGTTAAAAGTAAATTTAAAAACTTAATTTTCATAATCGAATAAAATTTAAATGGAAAAATAAAATAATTCTTTTCTTAACATATGCTAATTTATTTTTTAGAGAATAACATGTGTGTCTCCAAAATAAACTGAAAATATCAAGTAGATTATTTCGTGTGACAATATAATAAACAGTATTAAATACATAAGAGCACATGAATGACAGTTTATAATATAATGTTCTTTCTATATCTTTGTACTATAATGAATGCAGCAATGTACGTGTGCAATTTTATAAAAATTTAAAATTTATATAAAAGTTATATAAAAGACAGTTGTTTCTCGTTATTTGCGGATTCCATATTCGTGTATTTGACTATTTGCAGAAATTTATTTGTAACCACAAAATTGATTTTTGTGGAACTTTCACACTTATTTGCAGACTGCCTCTGAGTGGCAAAAATACTGTTACCAATGTAAACTCTCTCTCTAATAAAGGAAGTTATTTGTTACCAATTGTAGTCTCTGTATTGTTTTGCTGGAAAAGTCTCATTACCTATCCTTTCACTCCACAGACTGCAGGTAGGCCAAAAGCCTGTTCATATCATCCACTGGTCCCACAGAAGAATGTGACCCTATGATTGAATGCAGCCTCAAATTAAGGCACAAGTTCATGCATATTTGCTCCTTATGCTGAGATTTTAGAGCTGAGGCAAAAAAGCAATGCAGACAAGACCGATACAGTTTTTCAACCAGTTCTGAAAGACAATGTGTCAGTTGCCACATCAAACAACTTCCCATCAAAAACAAAATTTTATTTACTACATAGTTAGTGTTTTAAAAAATTAAATAAAGATTACTATAATTATAATACTGTATATAGTACTGTACACTGCATATACTGTTATTATTTGTAAGTACATATTAAACAGGATGTCTTTAAACAGAAAAAAAAACACAGAGCAAGGATGAAAATGTCGGGAATAAACGTTCATAGGAAACTAACTCTATAATTCACATAGGTACAATGGTTCAGTATTCGCGAAGAATTTACAGAAAATAAAAAGTTTCAGCACAATCAAGCAGGAAAAGTAACACACACACAAATAAAATAACATTTTTTATTCAATAAAGCATTTTCGGCTCTACTGAGCTATTTTGGAATTTTCGAACTTAGAATGAACTTTGTATAGTATTAACTATATTTAGTTATTCTTTTGTAATTACTGAGGAGAGCTCAGTAGAACCGAAAGTGCTTTATTGAATAAAAAACATTATTTTATTTGTGAGCATATTACTTTTACTGCTTGATTGTGCTGAAACTTTTTATTTACTAAAAATAGAGCAGTGTAATAATATGATTCCTATGAATTTACAGAATGTAACTCCACAAATAATGAGAATTGACTGTATAGTATTTATAAATATTTAAAAAGTTATTATTATATAGAAGGAGAAATTTTTAAGATTGTCCTTCCTTATAGATTTGATCTTTTTCATTTGTTTTATATTTACTCAGAAAAATGAATAAAGAAAAACTACAAAAATTCACAGCTAGGTGCTAGAAGGACTAAGTGATTGTATCTATATGACGACATAGTGCATCAATAATATAACAGATCTTTTTTTGTGTATGGAATATCCAACATTATGATGTCATATTACATGCAGGTGTCAAATACAAAACACAAATAATAGAATCAGACTTTGTTCACTGAAGTTACAATAATAACTATCTAGAGATTATCTTTAAGAAAACAAAATCTTTGAACAAATAATTGATATTAAATAGCTTCTCTACTTTAAATATATAATTTTAGTATTTAATTTTAAGTATATTATGTATTCTCTAGTAATTTTGTTAATTTCTATAAATAACAATGTTGGATTTTAAATGATTTTATTAAATTGTAAAATGATGAACTATTGAATCCCATGATAAGGTGACAAGCTACTTTACAGCCTCAATCTTGTCAAAATTTTTCATTTAAATGAGTATTTATAAAGTTTAAATAAATTAATAATTTCAGTTTTTCTTTAAAAAACTAATTCATATTAATTACTTGTAAGAATAAATGATAACTCTAAATGACTGGGAAGACATTATTATTTTTGAATGACCTTTTAGATTGGATAAGGGATTGGAATGTTATACTTGTTTTTATTTCTTATTTATTTATTTTTTAATATATATTCTAAATTTTAAAAAACACTTAAAAATGAACGCATCTAAATGACTGGGAAGACATTATTATTTTTGAATGACCTTTTAGATTGGATAAGGGAATGGAATGTTATACTTGTTTTTATTTCTTATTTATTTTTTTTTAATATATATTCTAAATTTTAAAAAACACTTAAAAATGAACGCATGCATGTAATATATTTAAAATCGTAAGCATGAATTCTTCAAACTCTGATGTAGTTCTGTTAACCATTGTTCATAACGGAAGCTGATGATGATATTTACAGTATCGAAAACGTTTCTAAATAAAAGTTTTTAGTCTATTTTTAATACTGCTGAGTGTGCTAGTTAATTGTTTTTATTCGTTGTTATACATGTCAAATAAACTCATAAATTGAGTCTATGAAAGAAACAAACCAAGGGATCCAATGACTTGATGTCATAGATTCCAATCAAATAAACCAGCATAACTTTATTCTGTATCAATCTGACACTAAAGATTGAGTGACTAAAGAAAGTATCCACTTGTCAAATGATGAGTCTAGTTTTGATTTGAATCTTAACTTCAGTTTGACATGATTGGAGAATTTAAAGAAAATAGAAGAAGAAATTTTTAAGTTTGCAAAGAGTTCTTTCTTAGTTTTCCTTCTCATCTGTTTATGTGCATGGTTGGATTAATGCTATCTTACAAGGGGAGGACACAGCTGACCCCCCACCGATTTTGATCCGCTTGTGTATGGTGAAAATACATCAAAAATGAGTGAATACGTGTCCGAGCTTTTCATTGAATATGGCCTTCTAATAGTATTTTTTAACACTTGAAAAATCGAACTTTTGATAATTCAGCTTAAAAGCGATGGATAGATAACAGATCACCAGGTGCACAGATGGCGCACTCGATAAATACGTGGCTCGTAATCTGAAGGTAGTGGGTTCGAATCCGGGTTGATGTGCATTTTTTTTTTTTATGCATTGAAAAATTATTTTTTATTTTTCATTTTTTTATTTTTTATGTACTGTACATTTTAATTAATTTATTTTAATTATTATTAATTTTATATATATTGGTTATCACATAATTCGTATGCATTAATATATTTATTTACAAAACAAAATACTCTATTACTCTATGGGGATCGTCCGACGAGATAGGGAACGAAGACATAAAAGAATAATGGAAGAATAACGTAATTTTTTTTATTCACTCTCTCCCAGGTTTGATCTCCGGGTCAGATAGCTCTCTCTCTAGCGCATTATGTTAATATTGTGTTTTATTTCCTATTTTTTTAAATAAATATATGTTATTTGTTTTGAATAAGTATCGAAATCTCTCCTATCCTGGATCCTTGCGGCACTTACTCGCGATCCTATTCGAAAGTATGCTATAATTTATCGATATACGTGTTTTTACTCTGACATACATTGTGGGGACCCTACATAAATATATTAATGCATACGAATTATGTGATAACCAATATATATAAAATTAATAATAATTAAAATAAATTAATTAAAATGTACAGTACATAAAAAATAAAAAAATGAAAAATAAAAAATAATTTTTCAATGCATAAAAAAAAAAAAAACACATCAACCCGGATTCGAACCCACTACCTTCAGATTACGAGCCACGTATTTATCGAGTGCGCCATCTGTGCACCTGGTGATCTGTTATCTATCCATCGCTTTTAAGCTGAATTATCAAAAGTTCGATTTTTCAAGTGTTAAAAAATACTATTAGAAGGCCATATTCAATGAAAAGCTCGGACACGTATTCACTCATTTTTGATGTATTTTCACCATATGCAAGCGGATCAAAATCGGTGGGGGGTCAGCTGTGTCCTCCCCTTGTTAGTGTTTGTCAGTATTTTTGTCTTCAGTCCAAAGAAATTAAAAGAAAATACGAAGAAAAAGAAAAGATTCTCTCTAATAGGTATGTTTATAGTCTGTCTCTATAAACTGCTATTATTGTTAGGATTAAATTTTTTATTTAACTTTATTCATTATTTTCATCAGCTTTTATTGTTATTTGTCATTGATTTATGTTATATTTATTTTTTAATTATTTGAATTATTTTTATTCATATGCAAGCGGATCAAAATCGGTGGGGGGTCAGCTGTGTCCTCCCCTTGTTAGTGTTTGTCAGTATTTTTGTCTTCAGTCCAAAGAAATTAAAAGAAAATACGAAGAAAAAGAAAAGATTCTCTCTAATAGGTATGTTTATAGTCTGTCTCACATTAAACTATACATCTGTCTCTATAAACTGCTATTATTGTTAGGATTAAATTTTTTATTTAACTTTATTCATTATTTTCATCAGCTTTTATTGTTATTTGTCATTGATTTATGTTATATTTATTTTTTAATTATTTGAATTATTTTTATTATATATCAAATATGTATTATCGATATTATATAGTTTAATCATGTATTGTTTCCATACTTCTCATTTCACTTTCTGGACCATTAATATGCTATTTACACATGTTGCTTCTAATTATTTAGCCAAAATCCTGATATATATTCATCTAAATATTGTTCACCATGCTAAAGTAACGTACTCTAAACTGCTCCTAGTATCAGAACCTGATGCTTTAACATTTTAAATGGGTACATTTGCAATTTTTTGATCCTTACTGACACCAATTGTGGGATGTCAGTGAGGAAATGGGATGTCAAAAGAATGAAAATTTTGTCATTATAATTTCCCTGCATACCCCACAATAGTACTAAATTGTTCCCTGATTGAAAGGAAGACAATTCATAAAACAATATCATACCAATAATATAATACAGTGGTACCTTGGTTAACGATAATTTCCCTGCATACCCCACAATAGTACTAAATTGTTCCCTGATTGAAAGGAAGACAATGCCTCATAAAACAATATCATACCAATAATGTAATACAGTGGTACCTTGGTTAACGATGGCTTTGGTTAACGACGAGTTGTTTTGAAAGAAAATATATCTTGGTTAACGACTCCTGATTATGTGAACTTCCAACAAAATAGAGTTCTGTAAAACAGCTCGTCATCGCATCACGTGATTATTTAACTCAGTCAATCGTTGTTTTTTTTAACAATCAATTCAAATCTGACAATATCATTATTAAAATTAATAAAATTATAACCATATAAAAATATATTTAACTAAATGATAATTAACATATAATAATGAAAACAAATTATTTAATTAATTAAAAATAGACGTGCAACAGTTCACTAGTTTTTAGTTTCTTAAAGATGATTTCTAGATGATTATTATTTTAAATTCTGCCAACAAAGTCTGATTCTATTGTTTGTTTGTCTTATATATTATTTGATACCTGCAAGTGGTGTGAGGTCACAGTTTTGGATTCCATTAGAAGAAAAAAACGTCTGTCCAAAATCCTACAGTTCATATAGACAATAAATCAGCGAATGCACGTCACTGTTCGTTTGCCATTAAAAGGCAAAATCAAATTTTATCTGTATATCTAATCGTTGAATCTATGGGCTGCTAATCAGTGTTTACGGGTTCATTTGTCAAAAAACTCCGAAGTGAGCCAAATTGTCTTTCTGATCAGTGTTTACAGGTTCGTTTGTCAAAAAACTCCGAAGTGAGCCCAACTGTTTACGTTACCTGTATAATAATCGTTGAATCTATAAGCTGCTAATCAGTGTTTACGAGATTCGTTTCTCAAAATAACTCCGAAGTGAGCCCAATTGTCCTTCTGGTGAAATTGATAATTAAAACCTGTTTTCCATGAACAATTCATTTTATTAATGTTAATTTTTCGTAGTAATATAAGAAATAAGTGATATTTTCCATATTTTTAGGTCATTTTAAATGAGTTTTACCTGCATTTTTAATACTTGTTGACAGAAGGAGCCGGAACGAATTAATCAATTTTCAGTTAAATCCTATGGGGGAATCGTCCTTGGATAACGACAGTGTTGGTTAACAACGATAACCCTGGAACGGATTACCATCGTTAACCAAGGTACCACTGTATTTAAAATCAATAAATATTACAGAAAACATGAATAAATCAAGGAACATGAACTTTTGTAAATCAAAATGTTTGCACTTAGAACTTACTGGAGTAGATGTTTATGCTCTATATCTAAAAACAAAAATATTATGTAAAGTCAGATTTAATTTATGGAATTTATGGAAAGTCAGATTTAAAGTGATATCTGTGTATACCAGTGGTTCTCAACCACTGTGCCGCAGCACACTAGTGTGCTGCAAAAAATTAAGAATGAATTGTATTTAAGTAATTGTATGAATCATATATATTAATAGTGAAACATAGTTGGCTGGCTAGCCCTTTTGCAGTCGAATCACTGTACCGATTCCTATAAATAGGGTATCATTAGAAAAATCTAATCCTCAAATTTCTGTGATAGCCAAAATTTTTTGTTGTCATTCAAAATTTAAAAATTAAGGAATAAAAATTAAATTAAAATTATAGTTTCTCTAAAAAGACAAAATCTGCAGGTGGCACTATAACTTAATAAGGCCTGCCATTTAATGATTCCTATGTGAGTATGTCTGTAATCTGAATGTAGTAAATAAGAATAAATATATCTGTTAATAAAAATTTGTTATCCCTACACGACGCTCTTCCGATCTAAATCTAAATTATTATTTAAAATGTTAAAAAAATTTGTTGTTAAATATATTAAATAATAATTTAGATTTAGTTAATAAAAATTTATTGTTAAATCTAAATTATTATTTAAAATATTTAGATAATAAAAATTTGTTGTTAAATCTAAATTATTATTTAAAATATTTAGGCGGCTGCCAAATTTTAAAATATTAAAATGTGTTCCTCAACAGAAAAAAGGTTAACCACCACTGGTGTATACTAAATCAGGTAATACATGTATATATGTTATGACCAATGACATAAATTAAACAATAATGTCATTGTCCATTCACTTTTGTAAATGTCCAAAAGAACATGCCAATGTGAATACCACTTATTCATTGATGCTATTGTCTATTTTCAATGGTTAAATGTGTAGAGTACTTTATGATTAACAACAATATCCAGACAATGATATCAATATATGGGAAATCTTGAGGAAGAGTTCAAATAAAATTTGAACTCTTCCTCAAAATTTCTCATATATCATTTGAAATGAAAAAAAAATGAATTTAAAAATGCACTTTTTTTTTGTTTGAAATAAACAAATAACAATTTCTGGCTTTAAGAATGCATATGATTGTCATAATATTATTTAAATAATTTTTGTAAATTTTAATTATAAATAATTTTTATAAACAAAATATTATTTATTAAAATAACTTTCAAATTACCGTATAATAATTTTATGAAACTGAACTTGGCTATGTTTCGATGTTTTTTCCCCTATAAGTACAAAAGAACCAGTCGTTTAGGTTCGATAATATGGTGTCTCTGCGAATCAGAAAACCCGGTAAAGTTGGTTTATAAGTGACTGAAAACAACAAATTTCTTCGTTATTTTATCTAATTTCAGACGAATTCGTTTTAACAATATAATTTAAGTAAAATGTCGTACAATTATGTCGTTACGGCGCATAAACCAACTGGTGTTTCTGCTTGTGCTACAGGTATCAAAATAATGATTTTTCTGCCTTTAATTACTATAAAAACAACATGAAATGAGCTTCATAAATACAGTTAAAGAATTTTTGTTTATATTTATGATTACATAAATATGGATCTCGTTGAGAAAATTAACTTTTATTTTCAAATTTAATTGAATGTAGTTTTTTAAATTCGTCGATAAAACATCAAATTGCATTTAAATTTTGTTTCGAATTTTTACTAATTTTCACAGATCTTATCCTACTTTATTTTGTTTCTATGGCTTTTCTTTAAGTTAATAACAATAAAATGTATAAAATTTTTTATTTTGTAGTCATAAACATTCCTAACTCCCATTTTGACTATTTTTAAAAAATGATTTAAAAAATTTTTTTAAAGAAATAAATTTAAAATATATAAACCTAATAATAATAATTTCAGAATTTTATTTTTGTTATTTGATAGTTTTTATCAGTAAATTTGAAACCAGAAAATTCCAAGATTAAGAAATCTTGAAATATGGAAAAAATTTGTAGTTCAAAACAAGTGTAAAACGAAAGTTTTCAGCAAAAGATTTTTTTCATTATTCAGTTGAAAATGCTTATAGTCAGTGTGGATTTTCATTAACATTTTATGCCCTTTTAATTAAATTTTGCTTAGATAAATTTCTTTTTATATAAAAAAAGAAAAAATTAATGAAATGTTTTATTTCATTTTTATATAAAAATGTAATAAAACATTTCATTAATTTGAAATATTCTATATTTAAATAAAAAAAGGAGGCACTCAATAGGATAAATGGAGTTAATACAGAAATTAAAAACATTTTTGGGTCTTCAACAGATTCTTCTCAATTACAAATGAATATTGTGATTCAAAAGACTAAAGTGTAGTGTAATAAGAATACAAATGATAAAAGCTGAGTCATTTAAATTAAAAAGTATATGCATTCAAAACTCAACTGATTTTAGTGCCTGAAAATGGAAACTTTATTCAGAGCTAAAATCCCTTTTTATGTATTATATCATTTGATACATGTAATACAGTACCCAAGAACTGTTATACTCCATAGCTGTTACATATATCATCTGTGTTTATTGAAAATCAAAACCATATAGAGTGGATTCCGCTTAATTGGGACAGCCGCATAATTGGGACAAATTACAATATATATATAGTGGATTCTGCTTAATTGGGCCAAATCTCAAGAATTCTATATATATAGTAGATTCCAGTTAATTGGGTCAAATCTCAAAGAACAGAAACCAAACTAATAAACTAATACAAAATTTAAACGCTTAATTGGGACAACTTTTTGCTTAATTAGGATAGTAGCAGAAAAGGAATTTTCAATTTTTTATATATATTAGAGATTTTTTGAAAGTATGGCTACAAATACTACATTAATCTTTGTCAAGATGTCAAGAAAGGATTTTTCACATAAGTAAAATTGCTTGGCTGAATAAAATTAAACCAGCCATTTAATACAAGCTATCGTAGACTCAGCTGAAATAAAGCTGAATAAAATTAAAAACCAGCCATTTAATACAAGCCATGATAGACTGGCTGAAATAAGCAGCCATTTAATACAAGTCATCGTAGACTTGCTGATATAACTGGTGTATAAAGCCAGCCATTTAATACAAGCTATCGTAGACTTGCTGAAATAAACTGAAAATCTACCATAGCACGTCTCCTAAAACAAGAAAATCAACTGCATGAGTAGTGGGCATTACAGAAAGAAATTCCGGAAATCTACCATAGACGCATCTCCTACAAAAAGAAAATCAACTGTGTAAGAAGTGGCATTACAGAACTGAAATAAACCAAAATCTACCATAGATGCGTCTCCTACAAAAAGAAAATCAACTGTGTAAGAAGTATTACAGAAAGAAATTCTGGGAACATCCAAAAGAAAGCGTGATGGAAAAGAGAAAGAAATTCCAGGAACATCCAAAAGAAAACGTGATGGAAAGGATCTAGAATTCCGGGAACATCCAAAAGAAAGCGTGATGGAAAGGATCCAGAAGTCACAAGAAAATCAACTACGTGAGAAGTGGGCATTACAGAAAGAAATTCTAACAAGAAAATCAACTGTGTGAGGAGTGGGCATTACAGAAAGAAATTCCAGAAGATCAAAGCAACTGTGCAAGAAGTGGGCATAACAGAAAGAAATTCCAGGAACTGTCCATAAGAAAAGCAAGGAGTGGGCATTAGAGAAAGAAATTCCAGGAACATCGAAAAGAAAGCGTGATGCAAGGATTCAGAAGTCGAAGAAGCATTAGATCAATGTATTTCTATAGTTCACGGGCAAGGCGTGAATATCGGTGGCCCAGCATTGAAGACGGAGATCGGTAAAAAACTAATAATTAGGTACCTAAATCGTTAAAATAGGTACCTAATTATTATTTATTTACCTACGAATTTTACCTATTATTTTACATATTTTATTTTAGAATTTTTCATTACTTCGTTTAATTGGGACAAAATGGCTTAGCCCGACATGTCCCAATTAAGCGGAATCCACTGTATATAGAACTGATTGCTTTTGGATACAATTTTTCCACTTAATATTTTTATATTAATCATATTGTTAATCATTGTAATCTATAAAAAGTATTGTATTTTGATTCCCAGATCTGATGGTCTGATATTTGGAAAGTAGTCCTTTTTTTTGATTTTTGTAGTTTGAGTTCTTTATGTTCATTATGATGATATATCCTAGTAAAATTTAGTTGAAAAAACAATCTATAAATTTGGGGCATTTCCAACTTATTATGGTGGGGTTTGAAATTTTTGAAACTGAACTCCATAATAAGGACTATCTGTATTGATCAGAAATATGTATATATTAATTACTACATTTCCCTTTAATATTAATTAATTATATATATACAGGGTGTGGCAAAAGTAACACCCTTTTTTATCTGTATTTTTTTTATGGTTTTTTACTGCATAAATTTTTGTTTTTTAATTTTATATGATTTTTGTACGTATTTTATATGTACAAAAATTATATCATATAAACTATTAAATTTATTTTCATTAAATCATTTTTCGTTTCTTTAACTACTGTAATAAATTTTTGTACAATAAAAATTACTAAATAAAAAAGTGTTACTTTTGCTGCACCTTGTGTGTATATATAATAGTAGCTGCCATATTTACTTGCTAGAAAAGATAATCTACACATTTCAAATCTTATTTGTGAAGTTCCCAATAAATTATTTTTAATGTATTTAATATAAACATTTGCTCATATCTGTGTTTTTTAATAATAGAATTGAGTTTTTTTTTTTTTTTACAACAAATATAGCTAATACTATTTTTGCATAAATACTACACTGGTTTGAAAAATTATTGATTAAAATGTAAAATTAAAATTATAGGATCAGAATGGTTTAAAACATGAATAGGCATTTTTGGCTTTTTGAATAACAACTAGATGCTGCTATTAATTATTTTCATTAAAAAGATTAAACAATAACTTTTTATTATTTAGTTCAAAAATTCTTTATCACATTAAATTTGTTTTGATACTCAAAAATACTAACAGAAAGATATTGGTATTTATAAAGCATTGATGTATTTATTGCATCTTTAGTTAAAAAGCTTATCAATTGCATTATGGTCATAGACAGTGGTTTCATAAGTCAGATTATCTAGTATTAGGCAGGTTTGCACAACTATCATATAACTATTCATAATTTACATTATAATAGTTATTACATTATACCATAACTTCACTATTGATAGTCAACTGTTGTTGACAAAATTATAAATAATAATGAATTATTTGAATGTCATTAAATTAGTGCCATAACTTATGAAGTTTTATTTAAATTGGAAAATTTTAAATAAAAATTGCACAACTAAGGATTGTG
Organism: Olivierus martensii; assembly: GCA_000484575.1. Lineage (NCBI taxonomy): Eukaryota > Metazoa > Arthropoda > Arachnida > Scorpiones > Buthidae > Olivierus > Olivierus martensii. The sequence goes on along the minus strand of AYEL01090255.1, from coordinate 27,577 downwards.
TAATTCAGAGAATGCCTGCATTTTAACCCATGAAAATGCAATTGTTTACAAATTAAGCATAATTAATTAGCAAAAATTAAAATTGTGAAATCTTGCTTAATTTTCATTGGAATTTTTATAGTTTGCTTTTTATTGTGATTCTAATAACAAACTTTTAGAATTTTATTTCTTTCACAATTTAGAATTTTATTTCTTTCACAATTTATCATTCATTATTTGAGATCAGAGAAAACATTTTTTTTATATATGAAATCTTAGCCATTCAATGAAATATTTGATATTTTTTGATAACGGCAAGATCTTAAGAATAAAGTATAATATGAACTAGCAGACCCGTGCCCAGCATTGCTTGGGCAGTTCACAGCATTGTCACTTAAGTTCTCTTTTACTTAAATTATAACCTTTTAGATGGCATTCAGATCATCTAACAGATTCCAATGTAGATAGGTTTTCCATTTTGAAATATGTACATTTTCGATTCCTTCTTTGTTTGTCTCTTTCTCTATTAGAAATCAGTTGATTGTTCGATCTTCTAATGTAATGTTCTCATTTTCTCGAGTTAAATGCAATCTTTTAGTACCGGGAGTTAATTTACCTAAAGAGTTTTTTTTTTTAATGGCATTATGAAATTGCCATGAAAAAGCAGCATGCATTATGAAGCAACAACTGTACAATGTACAAAAATTTTATCAAAATACATGAGAACAACAGTTATAGTCTCAAACTAAGAGCATCATGAAATACATGAATTAATCTCATACAAATTCTTCTACATAATAAAAACTTTCAATAGTGAAAATCATGAAATAAAATAATCACTGATTGAAAAAAGATGATAGATTAAATAATAAATCAGTAGCTGCATAAATAATTTGAAAATATTTATAAAATTCTATTATTGTAAGTCAAATTGATGTGTTGCTATGGCAATGACAGTTTCTTCACATGTGGTAATGATAATGACAATTTTAAGGGGCCTTAAGAAATACATTAGTATTTCATAAAAATCGATTCAGTTTATCTTGCCTTATAATTGAATATACATGCATAGGTATGTAGATTTATATAGAATCTAATTTTAAGTCAGAATTTTATGACTATTTTGAATATATCTCGAATAAAAATATCGGAGTTAATATTTTAAGCTGGGTATTTATACGTATATTAGAAAAAATACCGAGTAGCCTATAAAATATAACTGTATCAACTTAAGGATGATTTTATTTTCTCAGCTGAAATATTTTTGAGTTTTAAAGAAGCTTCCATAAATATGTACTAAGACAAAGAATCTGAACTCGGGTTGTGGTTTAGACCCAACGTTAATTTATTTAAAATGTAAATAAAAATATTGTCTAATGTAAAAATTTTATTTAATTATAATGTGTTGTAATATTTTCTTTTAGCTGTAGAAAGTATCTTGGAGATTTTTGTCATTTATCAAATTATGCTACTCTATTTTGAAATATAAAAAATTATATTTATTAAAACTTAATACAGCTATTAATTTTGGTAAGACATATAACATTTATTAAATTTGAGACCATCCATCAATTGGTAATTTATAAACTAGCATCTTGTAATAATTATAGGTTTATTAAATAGTACTACCTTGGATATACTCTGACATTATATGTTATTATTATTTTTTTTTAATTTTGAAAATGTGTTACGAGATTTAACTGTACAATATTCTGCTGAAATATTTTATTCAAAATGTCCGTATATTTTTCCAGTTCATTTTTATCAGTCGAGACAGTTTTATAACCTAGTGCACCGCTTGTGACTACTGTATTTGATTTTGTCTCTGCGAATAAACGGATTGACAGAATCAAATAGAGTGAAAATATGTCAATATAGACAGAACAGTCTATAGACAATATAATATCAAACAGATTACACTGTCGTTTGTATGCCTAAGCACGAATAAAATAAATTTATTTTGGCCCAAAATAAAATTGAAACTGCAAATACTACAGTAAAAGCATAAAATACAAAAATGGTACTAAAAAAAGCAACTCAACCTATATTAATATTTTTATTATGATTTAGTTACCAATTTAATATAATAATATGACATTTTAATTGCTATATACTTATAGCAAAATATTAACCTATTGATTTAATCCAGGGGTGGCCAACCTTCTATAGTTTCATGCGTCAAATTTTTCATTTTTTAAATTAAGATGCGCCATACAAACTTACTCCCCTTTTCAGACCTTTTAAAATATGATAATATGGATAGATATATTTAAGATTTTTATATATAGATATACAGGATGATTCGTAAGATTGAGAAAATTGAAGAAGCATGTAGAAGAGGCAATTCTAAACAAATGTCCTTAGGGTTACTTTTTGATTTGGGGCTTCTTAAAAATGATATAGTACCGGTACCAGAAAATTTTGTGACAAATTTCTCTGTGTTAAAATGTGTGTAAAATGCCGAAAGTAAGCCAAACCTCAACCATATTTAGACCGATTCTACTACCGAGAGTCTGATTGATGAAATACTCTTAGGGTTGGGAACATTTCTTATTGCAAAGGTTACATCAGCAGAGATACAATCGTACGTCGTCCACGTACAATTTTGCAAAAGTTGTTCGAACTGAAGACCAACACATTCAATGCAATCGTCGAACGAAACTCTGGAGCACATATTCAAAAATCCACGGCATTCCACATACCACGTCAGATGCTACGCATCACACCACGTCAGCTACGTCACAAAACTTTCAGGTGATAATTATATATTTTTAACGAAGCCCCAAATCAAAAAATAACTCTAAGAACTTTTGCTTATAATTATCTCCTCTACACGCTCCTTCAATTTTCTCCAATCTTTTTATTCACTCTGTAAATTAGATATCTCTAATAGCACATCACCACGTGGTCATTAAGCCTAATCAATGTTTAACTTAAGCATATTACGGCTATATAAGGTAATGTAAGTTATAATCAATAGAAATTTAAAGCAAAATTAAAAAAAAACTTTAAAAACCGTATAATATAAAATCTGAAGTTCAATATTTTAAGGAAATAATATATAGCATATTACTAGAAATTCGCCGTTATTTAATATAGTAACTCAGCAGTCTCATTGCGGTTACCTGTAACAATCACTTGGCCATTATGATCCGAAGAGACTGCTCAGTTACCAAAGATAGTTCATGGTAATTCAATGATATCGGCCAGCTAACATGACACGTGAGTATGCAATCCAATTAGATTGCTCAAACAGTGATAACATTCCATCTTGAATTTTATATCAAGTAATCTAGCCAATTACAATTTCTGCGTATATTCACTAACACCAATTTGAATTAATTTTTTGCTTGTTTGTATCAAAAATGATGTTTTTGTTAATTCGTGCGCGCCCCGTTGAATAGACTCGCGTCCTACAATTTGGAAAACACCGCACTAAAGGAAGGGCACATTATATATCGCGGAGGCATTTCAGATTTATAATATATATTGATATTGATAAATTTTAAAAGAAACTTTTAAAAATTTTCCTCTGAGATTCAGTGCGCCACTTTTAATCATGCAATGCACCACTTTTGGCGCAAGCGTCATAGGTTGACCACCCCTGGATTTAATCGAACGGGCCTTCAACCAATATCGTGTTGTCCTATGACATAGTTTATAATCGAAAATAATATTATTAAATCCTCTTTATCGAGTAAATTTTCCTCTGAGATTCAGTGCGCCACTTTTAATCATGCAATGCACCACTTTTGGCGCAAGCGTCATAGGTTGACCACCCCTGGATTTAATCGAACGGGCCTTCAACCAATATCGTGTTGTCCTATGACATAGTTTATAATCGAAAATAATATTATTAAATCCTCTTTATGCCTATTGTTAAACTCTTCCTTCATAGGAATTATTTGAATTAAAAAAATTGTTCATTTTTTTCCTTTTCATAATCTATTGTCACATCAAATCAATACAATATAGATCTATATATATATATATATACGCTACTGTATAAACTTTATATATAGTTTACAAAAGTATAAGTGTATACCCATATATAGAGTAACTGATGGTATTATGGAATACCATTTTGCTTTTATAATTTATAAAAAATTCTAAAAGAGCTTATATGGTTTCTCACGTGTTATTACTTTCTATGAACATTTCCATATAATATATTTAAACATGGTGGCCATAGTTTATCTATATATTGAGTAATTTAAAAAAAATTATTTAAAGATTTAAAAAATTTGGATTAAATGGAATTGTATTCTATTTTTTGCAAATAAAAAAGAGTATTTTCTTTCAGGTAGTTTCCAAAAGTATTGGATAAATATGCACTTAGAACATAATTTTATTCAATATTTGGATGGTGAAGGTTTTCGCTTAGGAAAAGTGATAACCTACTAGAAAAAATAAAAAAAGCCTTAGAATAGTTTATAGACTAGTCTAATTTAGAAAGTAGTCTGATCATATGTTTATCTAAATTTTAATGAATCAAATCTTAACTTAAATTATAGTAATAGGACCGAACGTACCCATATGGAATAGTATTCCATATTGTCATCACTCATACCATAATATTTGAACCAAGCCTACTCTAATAGATGCTAAATCTCTCAAAATAGGAAGAGATATTATGAAAGGTGCTTCCTAAATACTTTTACGAAACTCAGAAAACAATTATCATCTTATCTGTAGTCTTGATAGATCCGATGATTTCAGATAGCGAAAAAATTTTGGTATTTCATGAAAGCATGTTCTCTATTTTAAACCGTCACGCTTCCCACTCAGGAAACAAACTGAGGCCAAAGTATGTCGCCAATTAACGTAAAAGTTCAACATTATTACAGTTTCATAACACCGCCTCTTCTAAGAGAAATTACGCTATTCTATATAACCTTCCTATTCCATAATACCCCAGTTCCTTTATATATAAGTAGGGTCTACGTTTTTCTTGAATTAAAAGTACAGTGAAACACCATACCCGCGGTTGATCGCCGTCCGAAAAATTTAAATACAATATTCTGAAATACAATAAACATTCATAATTTAAGTCCATTTCATCACATCACGTAGGCATTTGTGGGAGATTTGTATGGTTTTATTAAACATTTGTATGTTTACTCCACTGACATTTTTCGAAGTACCATATAATACTAAATTGTTAGAATTCTCCAATCCGTCAGAATGGACATTTATTCTAGATGGACTGACTCTAATTACAAGTGTTAATTTCCCATTGATTGTATAGACTCAGCTTTTCATTTGAATTTATTTTATATTTTTGTACTTATTCTATTGTATTGGTTGTTTTTCACATCTGTTTTATTTACTTTTTTATTTTGCCACCTGTATTTCGGTTTTTATTTTGTTATTTCTGTTCTATCAGCATATTTTTGTATATAATTTTTTCAATATAATAGCGAAACGCTCGTGACCCTATGAGGGGTTTGGTCGCTTTTTTCTCGTTTTAATACTAGCCTGCCACATTTTTCTGGCAGGAATTTTTTTATTTTTCCTCGTGATTTTCCTATAACCTTCTCATTTCATCCTTCCTCCTTTCAGAGTTATTTATACCTACGACTATTCCCATCTATTTCTTTAACATAGGTGTCATTATCACATTATCAAAAGAAAAGAACGAATAAAAAGGATGAGTACAGTATAATATAGGCCCCTATATATATATTAATATTAGAGAGAGCGAGATTACATTCACATAACTTTTATTAAGGTGGAGTAGGGAAGGGCGTAGTTGGGGGAGTGCATTATCGGGCTTTTTTTTTATTATAAGATAAGCGAAATTTTACTATTTGATATTGTAGTATTCTACTACAAGTTAATATCAACCTATGGACATAGATAACACACGATGAATGATGCGATTCCAGTATTTACATCAACCTTTACAAAAGCGTTGCGTCCGAACAGCGCACACAACTTTGACAGTATCATAAAAGTACAATAATTCTTAAGATAACTTCATATTAGGTGCTATTTTTTGGTAAGCAAATAGAATACTGATTAAAGTTTATATTAAATTAACAATATTTTTTGACTTTTCAAAATTTTTTTAGAAAAACCTGGTAATCTCTTTCCCTGTAAATATTCTTACCTGGCGCGAGTGCGGATCAGCATTTTTGGAGTAATTGCGTATAATGTTGAACATCGATAGGAAAACATCGATGTTTAACATCGATAAAAACATCGAAAGGTAACAACGATGTTAAAAAACATCGGTCCCGAAAACATCGATGTTTATTGTACAGCTCCGGCCAAAATGTTTGTCACTTTCAACTAGGCGCTGGAAACCGGAAATCATGATCGGCTACAGTTTCCAATCCACATACCGTGCTGCCTACATTGAGTGCGTTAGACGTGTCCCACACGCATTCAATGTAGGGGAGGTGGGTTACGCAAAGCATGGGAGGTAAATTGGCAAGACTGATCGCTCTAAAGTATTATCACTCGCAGCATTACTTTTTTATAATAAGGTAACAGATGGTTTGAAACCAAACGTAATTATTAAGAAAGTAATATTTGAAAACAGTTTAAATACAAGTATATCATTACAAATGTTTTAGTTATTTTGTATAAAAAAGAAATATGATAATTTATAACTGTAATAATTGGAAAGATGATCATTTCTCGCGAAATTCAAACACACACACAATTATGTCCCTGCTACTTAAGTGTCAGTTTGACAAACATTCATAATTTTTCCTTTCGAATAAGGGAGTCTCCAATATTGTTGTCTAGCGTTCAATACGTTGGAGGATTTCAAAGATTAAAAAATCTGATTATTATTAATCAATAATATTTATATCATTCAATCAATAATCATTTTAAACATTTTATTATGTCGAAATTTTACCCGTATTGACCATTACAAAACTTGATATTTGTGTTTTTAATTAATTACAACGGTTTGCTAGTGCCACCCGGAGCATTTGAATAGTTAACAGGTCGCCCGATTCATATCTGTATTGGTTAAGTGGGCCGAACCCGTCCCTAGCTATTGCTAAGTGTCTCTTCTATACGTCCTACAATTTCCAATGGATTCGTAAAGACAGATCCGCAAAAAATGTAGGATGAAATATACTGATGCTAAGCAGCCCGCAATGCTGCCTTCTGGCTGCTTAACGAACTCGTGCAGGAAATCCCAATAAAGACAGGTTATTAAATTGTTGATGAAGTTCTTGAAGCAAACATGTAAAATAAACTTATATTGAGTGAGTATGCGGTATATATGGATGACATCCCTCCTTGCATAGTCCCTGACGAGAGAGGGACGCGTTGCGTGCGTAATATCTTTTAGTGTTTTCTGGGATACAACAGGAAGAAACTGAACGATGGCATTTCATTCCACTTATAACGTTCAACGCGACGATTATGAATATATTCCTACGTATGTTCACAATGTTTCGTTGTATATAAACGGATTTCGAATTTGCTATATTCGCTTATCGTTGCAGACAGTTGAATATAATATCCCCACCCAAATACAACTATCGAATTATATATGTAAATCTCAAACGATTAGTTTGTAATGTGTAATTTTAACAATGTATAAATAATAACATAGAAACAAGTTGGCAATAAATGCTTTTTCAATATAAATTTATACATCGATCCACCATAGAGAAAAACTCTGGGTCTGCCTGTTGATTTAAATGGCGACAACGTGCCTCTTTCTGCTGGACATTTGCATATCCTAATAACTGTTCTCCTACTGATGTCCAACATTTCAGCAATTTCATTCACCGAAACACCATTTTCTCTATGGTGGATTACCAAATCTCTAATTTCTTTCGTGATGGCACGAGGCATTGTCTTCAGTATCGAGATGCAGAGATGAGGATGACGTTTGACTACGTCATTCTCATCCCTGCATCTCGATTAGTATTTCAGGAAAAATTATCACTTCCACCTATCGCACATAGTTTTTTATTATCTATTACGAAAGCCATAATATTAGTCCGCCATTCGTTTTCTATGAAAACTTTAATATTCATTTTAAACACGTCACAGTTCTCTCGCCGCTATCAGAACCCTACCCCTCGTTGCTAGCGAACTACATAATGGACGATCCCTCCGCCAGCACATTAGTGCCTACGTTACCGAGGAAACTAATGCATGCTGAAGCCGAGTATTGTAAGGAAGCCGAACGTATCCGGTGAGGTGACAAACATTTTGGTCGGAGCTGTACATTGTCGGTAATAACTATATTAACATATTCTTCATCTGTTTTCCAGTATTTTATCAACTGCTTTAGTTTATTAGCCAGATACTATTAGCATACCGTTTTTCAAATATAAAAATAACCAATGCTACAATTGCGTAGTTTATTTTCCTCATCTATAAAGTAGACAGTCAAGCTAATTTAACTTCTCTTCTGGATGTCTGTCCATAGACATCCAGAAGAGAAGGAACTACTAAATCAGTAGTGAATAAGCAAAATTTCTGTTTGAGCTGTTGTTTGACTATGGATACTATATCTATATATTTATCGAAAATTAGTCTTTTAATTGTTGATGGAGAAGGAATTTTGTACGAAGATGCTATTGTCTTTACAAAATGTTGAAAAACTTTATGATCCAAATATTCAATGTTCTTATTGTCTTTATACATCATAAGTATAAGAGCTTGATTTACCTTATTTTCTGCTGATTCATTTGATTTGAACTCCTCAATGCTCCTAAACATCTCAGAAATTTTCTTTGTTTTCTTGGGAAAGGTTGTGACGACGATACTTCGTCATCCACAATTTTCTGGAGTTGGAAAAGACTTGCAGAAGGCAAGTCTTTTCCAACTCCAGAAAATTGTGGATGTTTGCTTTGACGATGGAACCTTAAATTGGGTTATTACCACTAGTTTTCGGTTCTTTTGAATAATATATGCAAAGTTGAAGAATTACTTTTATTTTTATCAAAATGTTGCCACAGAAAGGTTTGAGAGGCATACTTACTGAACTACAAAGAGTATAAATATTTTGAAATAAATAAAAGAAACCGAAAGCATTTCCAATACTAATTAAATGACTATGATAAAGTGTCTCACGTGGCAAATATAAGCACTAAATCAATATTGGCAGATGTTCGATTTTCCTAATGCTAAACCAAAAAATTTAAGTAAAATCATCACCAATTATAAAAATTACGTTTTAAAAATATTATGTAATATTTACTTAAATCAAACGTCAATTCTATTACCAAAACATCGATGTTCATAAAACATCGATCTCTAAACATCGATATCTAAAACATCGATGTTCATAAAACATCGATCTCTAAACATCGATATCTAAAACATCGATGTTCGTAAAACATCGATCTCTAAACATCGATATCTAAAACATCGATGTTCGATGTTCAACACTAATTGCTTATTAGGCCGCTCTAGCCTCATAACATGTTTAACTCTATTTTTTGTGTTTTACATTTTAATTTGTTTATTAACTTCTTTTTGTAGCGTATAATATGGTTCGCAGCTACATCAGAAAAACCAACAGGGGGCGATTATTCGAAAGAAATGAACGAAATATGAACGTTGTCCAGATGACGATTGATAAATGCAAAGATATCAATTAGAATTTTCATATAAACTTTGGATAAATGCAAAGATATCAATTAAAATTTTCGTATAAACCATTTTTTAATCAAATCAAAGATATCAATTAAAATTTTTGTATAAACCATTTTTTATTTGATAAGAAGATTTTGTCATATTAAATAATAAAATGTGTGCTTTGTTTCATTGAAAAAAAATGAAAACTGATATAAAAGAAATCATGTGAGAGAGGATATAGTGAAATAAAACAAAAATATAAAGTGATATAAGTACACAAGTTGTTATTAAACAATTTGTGTAGTTACATCACTTTATATTTGTGTTTTATTTCACTATATCGCCTCTCACATTTCAGAGTTCAATCTTCGTTTCTTTAACAAAGGATAACTCTAAAACGAAGCAACCCATCTTAATACGGTGAAAAGCATTTTACAGTAGATTTGTTCATAATTCTGATCTGGCCAATTAGCGTACGTAAATAAACTTCAAAGCTTTTTTAACTCGCATGTACACTCTTATCCCGTTTCGGGTTAAGTACGGAGTAGCTGATATTTTGTACGATTTTGTAGCAAGTTAAAAATTTACAAGGTTGAATGATACATAATAGCTGCGCAATGCGATTGTTAACGACCCTGTTAAATATTTATACGATAGGTTAAAATACTTACGTTTAAAGTCCAGCTTTGAAAAAACCGCTCCGCACTTACCCCACTCAACCTATAATAGTTTTCTTTTATTATTAGATACATTCAATTCTCGTTATTCGCGAAAATATATTTGTAACTACAAAATCGATTTCCGCTTATTCGCGGACTCCCGCTGATCGGCGTAAATACTATTACCAATTTAAACCCTCTCTCTCTAATAAAGAAAATTGTTTGTTTTCAAACGTAGTCTCTGTGTCGTTCTGCCGGAAAAGTCTCATTACCTATCCTCGCTCACTCCACAAAACGCAGGCCAAAAGCCTGTTCATATCGTCAGCGAGTCCCAGAGAAGAATGTGACCCTATACTTGAACGCATCTAACTTCCTGCGCAATTACTTCTTACGCCGAGATTTTAGAAGATCTGAAGCAAAAAGCGACGCAGACAAGGAGTGACGCAATTTTTCAATGCAGTTTAGGAAGACAATGTGTCAGCTGCCACATCAAACATCTTGCAACATCAAACAAGTACCCATCAAAAATAAGATTTTATTTACTAAATGTTTAGTGTTTTAAAAAATTACTGTAATTATAATACTGTATATAGTACTTGAATACCGCATATATTGTAATTATTTGTAAGTATTGTAATACACATTAAATAAGGTGTCTTTAAACAGAAAAATACATTTATAGCAAGGATGAAAATGTTGGGAAGAAAAGATTGGTGGGAACCTATGAGCTCTATATTTCCTATAGGCACAATGGTTCAGTATTTCGCGAAGAATTTACAGAACGTAACTACCGCAAATAATGAGAATCGACTGTACGTTGTTAATATCTTATTGTGTCTAATATATAAATTAAACTTTATCACAGGTATGTACAGCGTGTGCAATATATAATGTTCGCTAATGTCCGCGGTTACAGGTATCATCGGATAGGATTGGAACCTATTCCCCGCGGATACAGTGGTCCTATTATAAATGTAATATATAAGATCATTTTTATTATATTTTTCAGTGCTTTTTAGAAAGGGAAATACTTTATTTCTGCTTAATATTAATGATATTGTCTTTAATGAGAGTAAATGAAAAAATTAAATAGATTTTTCTGGAAATGTTCCCTCGATAAAAATTTGAACTGCAAAACAAAATGCAAAGTATTCGTGTCTAATTAAAGTATGTACTAGGGCCTACACAGTACATAAATTATAAATGCGAATGATGATCTATACCAGAGGTGGCCAAGCTTCATGTCACTATGAGCCATTTAGGAAAATCTCAAATAATCAAGAGCCACAATCAGTTTCTTTCTGGATCAATGAGAGCAATATCAGTGTTTTCGGATAATGTAAACAATGGCTTCAAAAATTGTTTCTTATATATTTCTTACGCATTTATTTCGTATAGAAGCACACTGTATTTTACAATAAATAAATAAATTACAAATATATATTTTTAAAATTAAGAAGGTATTTTCTTCATATTAACTATTAATCTTCATGGAAAGAAGCCACACTGAAGGTACCAAAGAGCCTCGAGTGATTCGCGAGCCGCATTTTGACCACTGGATCTGCACAAGAAAACAATATAAAAATGCAGAAAATGTAATGAAAAATGAAAGAATATAAAAATAGGTTAGTAAAGATCGATCAAACTATTCCCACATAATTGATTGATTTTTCGATTTTACATCTTTCCTCTTCCATTATTTGATTTTATATCTTTTTCAAATTCTAAATGGATCGATAACGGATCATTGTTACCAACTTAACTACGATAAGATTTCGAATATTTTCGACATATTGGATTTAACTAGTGAATCCCAATATATGCTAGCCTCATTGGTAATAACGGAAATGTTTCTGATATCGCATATGCGTATAATAGGCCTATCTACTTTATCGTTTTTTATGCGTTATGTTTTTATCGTTTATCGTACTTTGTTGTTTATTATCGTTATAATGCTGGCGTGACGTAACAATTAATGAAAATTATAACTACTAATGCTCTAAACCAGTGTTTCTCAATTTTTACCAGATCGGAGTCAGGTAAATTTTTTTGAGAAAGACAAGGCCCCGGTTCCAACAATTTTAAATATATTTTTAATTTTTATAAAACTTTGCATTAAATATGGTATTCCCTCCAAATTAAATAGAATATTAATAAATTAGCTATGACAATCATAAATAATAATATTTCACTAATCTATAATTTGACCTGATAAATATAATATTAAATTTAAATCTGATAATTCAATAGTATCAATCACTAATCCTGTCGAAAGCTGATTGAGATTTATATTTTCCTCGGAACAACTTCATTAAATTAATTTAGTAGGCTAAGTGTTGATTTTTCATTGAGTATTACTTTGACGTTCGTTGGAAATTTCCAGTGACAGCTCTTTACTAATAAATTGGTTTTAATGATGTTGGTCTGAGAAAAAGTGTAATCAGAAAATTATTTGTCAATTGTAATTCACCACTCACCTCAAGTGAGAATTCGATTTTTGGTTATTATTTTTTTAATAATAAAACTTGTTATTGTAAAATACATAAAATCTTTATAAACATTCATTTAATCTGAATTTATAGAATATTAATTTGTTTATTAATATAATTTAAGATATTGCTTATTTACAAATATCTTTAAAAGTTTTTGAAAACTACCGAATATATTAAACACTTTTTCTGTAACAATATAGAATAACAGCCGTTTATCGCTTTTCCGATAATTAATTTATAAATTTATGAAATGCCAAATTCAAAGAGAATCGCATCCCGGCGGTTGAGAAAACACAATAACAATTGTATTTCAGCCAGTATGAGTGCTCATTAGAGTAGATAGTACTGTATTAGTGTTGAAATGTTTGTAGAGTTTGTAAATAATCAGAAGGATCTAGTTGAAACTTCTGTCTCTTCAATAAATCTATGTGTAAAATTTATGGGGTAATTATATCAGACAAGGTATAATCTGTAGCTTTGGAAATAGGTACTTTGTTAAGGCTAACTGAACAGCCGTGTTTTTCCATTGTACCAGCCGAATATTGTACATCAACTACAGTGATAGTATACACAAATCGATTGAATTCTTTTGTAATAGGAAAATAAAATTATTTTCTTCGTTCGGATTACTTCGTCTATAAAATATCACTGCTATCAACTGGGAAAATGTGATAAAATATCAACCTGGAAATTCTGTTTTTTAAAACTGTTTCTCTTAAACGAGTTAATATTATGTTCCAGTACTTATTATACAGCTCCCTAAGATTTTCAAATTTTTTATAAAAGGGAGGAGTATTCGGTGTTAGGAATATGTTTCTAATATTCCTAACGGGTGGCTGAATGGCCGAGTGGTAACGCTGTTGGCGTGCCACGTGGGAGGACCCGGGTTCGCGTCCCGGATCTGGTCCCGAATTTTTCGGGATACTGGACCCGGCACGGTGATCCCCGTTCTTCACCATCCGGCCCCCCTCCACGGGTATGGGTGCAGCCCGTGGTTGGAACTGGCCTCGCCACCTTAGCAATCTCCCTGATTGGAAAGGGGGCGTAAAATATGCAAATAAACCTAATGAAAATAACAAATTTATATTTATATTGTTTAGGTATTCGAAGCGATATTATAAATGATGACATGTCCATTCAAATAATTGAAATAGTCATCAAAGTAGACCATTTGGGCCATATCGTACTATTTTATCTCGCCAACTTTGCCATTCTCCAAATATCTTTCATAATTTCAGATTTCTCTTAGATATGCAATATTAATCAGGTGAGATTTACTGTACCAATATTGTAATAAAAGTAGTATTGATCCCAACTCAGTTCGATCATTTTTATTATGATTTATTCTCTAAAAATGGGTCTTAACAATTTGTGCGAATTTCGTATGAATCTGCTTATATTTATGTAAAATAGCGTGTAGAAAGATGAATATAATCCTTCAGCAATAGAATTGTATCTATTTTACTATTGAAATATCTACAATGATCGCGTATAATCGATACGATTATTGTGGATGGCCGGAGAGGGACTCCTCCTGAAAAATCTAGCGGAGTGTATCCAGTATTGAACATGCAACTTCCAGTTAGATGATCGATTGCTTTACCGGTGGCGATCCAGAAAGAGACACGAATAAAATTGCGACTTATTATAGAAATGTTTGTTAGGAATCGGTTAATGAAACTTCCCTGTTACTTTCACTATATCTACCTTCTATCGATGAGGCGATCGGATGGCCGAGTGATCAACTTTTTACTATATGGTTTAACGCCGCTTTCTACACGTGGTACTAAGCGAAGGGCCACATCTCGCTTACACTCCTAGTGCAGTCAGTCGTCGGGTGAAAGATGGGGTTCAAACAACCGAACCCTCATCATTCCCGAAAAATTTAGATGTGTGAGACCCAGAAATTGAACCCGAAACCTACAGAGTGGAAATACAGCACCGCGAATCAAAGGCCATTCTTGGCGACTCGGTTCGTCTTACGAGATCTCAGTTAAATTGAACCACTCACTTCCAGATTTTTCAAGAGGTGACGAGTAGTCCAGCCTCAACTCGTTGAATCTCGTCTTTCATTCTTCTGGATCATCACCAATGTTAGCTATCCTGTGGCTTCTGAAGCAGCCACCATTACGAGATTCGGCGACAAAATTACAATCAACAAAATCTCTACCGATAGCTAATTCTAGAAATATATTTCGGCTATGTTGATAACTGTAGGCTTATATTAATTAATCTACACAAGTGTTTCTCAAAGTGGGCCATATCGCCTCCTGGGGAGATTGGGTCATTACAGAGGGCGTCAAGTACAGAATGGGAAGTAGGGGGCGTCGCGAGTCATGCCAGTGCGCGCTGCTGGGATGATTCAGTTGTTGTATTTGCTGGTGTTGCATTGAGAGATTCAGAGATTTACTTGATTTGGAAGATCCTGATTGGATAGTAAATCATTTTTAAATCACGATTATGTTGCGAAACGTTTTATCGAAGAGGAATTGATTGAAATATAAGACGATATCAAATTGAAGTCAAAAGTTAGAAATTCTTACTAAGAATTTTGACTGAAGAAATAATAATTGGCAGATATCATTCTTTATGGACAGTTAGAAATAAACTAATTATCGCCTTTCCAAGTTCCTATTTAGTACAGCGTGGTTTTTAGTGCGGTATGTCGGCTCTTGACGAAGCAAAGAAATCGTTTGGCTATCTTAAAACGCGGGGACTTATGACTGCAACTTACAAATATTTAACTTATTTCGACCATTTAATATCACGGCATCAATCGCATCCTTCTCATTGAATACCTTCATTCTGAATTAAATTAAAATATTAATGATAAATACATTTTTTAATTGTTATTCTATTAATGTTAGTATTTGACAAATTAATAATTATCCATTTTTATAGAAATATGCAATAAAAATTGTATATTAATGAATAATACTGATTTTTATTTTTATATATTTCCTCTTCATATTTGCAAAATATTAAGATGGAGCATTAGTAAATTTTGCATATAGTGTGGGGGTGTTTATGAAAGAAGTTTGAGAAATAGTGATCTACACGATCAAAAACAAAAAAAAACATTGCATTATTTCCACTATTCATGAATATTACGAATGATGGATGAAATTGGTTGGACGGATACACATATGGTTAAAGCATTTCCTAACTACTTGGAAGATCAAGGTTCAATTTCCAGGTCCCCACGTCTAAATAGTTTTTAAGGAGGTGTGATTGCCCAGCTGATTGAATCCATCCTTCATCTGATGGCGCCGACATCATTAAAATTGTGAGCGGCGCCTGGAATACCGCGCCGATTGAATCCATCCTTCATCTGATGGCGCCGACATCATTAAAATTGTGAGCGGCGCCTGGGTTTACCGAACGGCGCGTTCGGTAAACCCAGGGCCCCAATAATAAAGCAATTGTTTACCACTTCGAGTTCATCCGGATTGTCACGTGATAAAATAATATCTTATAACCTTTTAGGTCGGGTTCAATTCCGTGTTCAACATCTATAGTTTTTCAGAAGGGATTCAGATTCAGACTATCAAACCCCCATCCTTCAAATCATTTCGTTGATCCATCCACAGGAGGACCAGTATATAGTGAGTTCAGAAAATAGCTGCCATCAACAGTATTCTTTTTTATGATTTGGTGGCTTAATTCAAAACTAACTAATCTTATCACTTTGAAGGATCCGGTTCCTTATTTCCACTAACTCTTCTTTCTTTCTTTTCTTATGGGTCGCGTCCCCAAATGGGGTCGCGAAAATTAAATTCAAACACTTGAATTTCAGTATATGTAATTTCACAAACGCCCAATATTTAACATATGACAACATATGAATTTCACAAATGCCCAATATTTAACGTATGACAACATATGAATTTTCGATTTCACAAATGCCCAATATTTAACGTATGACAACATATGTATTTTCAATGTAGTTGCAAACGCCCAATATTTAACGTATGACAACATATGAATTTTCAGTGTAGCCTAACGCCCAATATTTAACGTATGACAACATATGTATTTTCAGTGTAGTTTCAGTTTATATGTAATTTCACAAATGCCCAATATTTAACGTATGATAGCTTATGAATTTTCAGTGTAGTTGTCTCCAATATTTAACGTATGACAACATATGAATTTTCGGTGTGGTTGGTTGGCCAATATTTAACGTACGACAACATATGTATTTTCAGTGTAGTTGGCTGATAATAAGTGTGTAAATGATTTATGTACTTGTATGTTTTATTTCATATTAAATACCTGGCCGTCGCGAAAAATCTCGTAATGAAAAATGGGGTCGTGAATGAAAAAAGTTTGAGAAACGTTCGTAATGAAAAATGGGGTCATGAATGAAAAAAGTTTGAGAAGCGCTGGTCTAACTCCATCCTTAAATCTTATGTGTAACTCCAACGGATGTTGCAGCTTGAGGTAAGATTACGAAGTGGTCGCCATCAAAAGTATCTCTTATGTGATTTGTCGTCTTAATTCAAGCATACTGAACTTAGAAACTCCGCTTTTTTTATGTAGTTTTACACCGCTTAGTACCCATCGCACGGGGCATTTCCATGGCACGGTCATCCACATCACCGGTGGAGTCAACCGTCAAATGAAGAATGAGGTTCAATGATCCGGCTCGGATACCTCCCGAAAAACTGGAGGTATGGTATCCGGAAATTGACCAAATTTTCCAGGATGGAATCACAACACGCGGTCATCTGACCGATAGTAACTCCGGTTGGATAGCAATAAAAACCAACAAAGAAAAGACCAAAGTTATAGAAAAGATTTTCTGGGAATTGATAATTCATCATTGTAATAGGAAATTATTATTAGAGTTTGAATTCTAATACACTATATTTAAAAAAGATTTGTTGCTTTCTTTCTCAGATTTACTGCGCTTTCTGTCTTTACCAGAAGCTTTAATTCTACTTTTCAATCTTCCCAATTAATTATGGCGAGGCCGGTTCAGCTTATACAGCCCCTCAACACTCTTGAGGAGTCAATCTGACTATAGAGGACGAGAATCAACTGGAAGGCCTAGACTTTCGTACGAAGTTTTAGAAATATGAATCCCAGATTTTATATTGTTAAATAAAGGCCTATATTAATTCGTTTACGCTATCACAAATAAAAAGCATTGTATTGTTTTCAATTCTGATCAATATTACGAACCACGCATACAATCTAGGATTTGAACTCGGATTTTCTAGCTAGTAAGCGATCGCTTAAGATCTATTTATGTAGTATGGTAAAGACCACTAAATGTACCGTGTAACTTACCTTGTACACTAATATCGTGAAGACCACGAAGCCGAGAAAATAGTCTTTCCATTTATATTATCACGTGGGGCAGATCGGGACGAAACCGAGCAACTGATACGTTAAGTCATATAAAACTGCCTTTTGTTTCACTAAATCCATCAATATTGTCTTCCATTACAATCATAAAAAATTAAACAACCGATACAAAGAGAACTGAAAACAGATTTACGTTTTAAAAAGCGTTCATCAGGAATATGTAATAAACGGTAACAGAAAGAGAATCCTGGAAAATATCGTTGGAGACGTAAATTGAACGAGACTCGTTGATGGAACGGACCAAATCCGAGTCATTGTGAACAATTCCATCGAAAAACGTCGAACGAATTTTCTGAATGTTCGGCTCGTATTCGTGTCGTGTTCTTCACGCAACTGTATTGACCCTAAATTAACTATCCCACTATCTGATCGACGAAGTCGATGCCAGAATGGACAGACCAAAATTTTCCTTTAAATTATATAAAACTTGAAAGTGTCAATTATTGCTCGATAGAGTGAGCGAGCTCATTTATAAAAATTGATTAGAGAAAAATATTTTTCATTTTCAGTTTTTGTATTATAAACTTTATATTTGTCGAAAGGGCAATCGGTAAATGCACGAATTAAAGCGAATCGAAGAAAATTGCGTGCCTTCAGTACACTAAGGGTGAAAATAATCAAACCAATAGCTTAAAACAAACTGATAAAGAATTCGAAATGGTGGATCAAAGTAACGAAACTACGTACTCGAGTTCGGCGAATCGAATGAAAGTAAGTGGTATCACCATTTTGCCAAAGCAATCTTTATTTAAAGGTTGCACAGACTCGGCAAAATTCTACTTTATTCGCCTTATTTCTCCGACAAATCATCAATTTACCACACGTTCTCATCCAATGCGCATAATAGAACGAGATAGTATAGTCTTGTTTTAGGAACGAATCTGTCGGTAAATCAACTTCGTTTAGCACTCAATTCGTCACTAACGGTAGTTCTGTAAATATGTAAACACCACATAACAGAGAAATTGTTAAGAAGGACAGAATTAACTGAATATCTAACGGAAGTGGGTAAGCATTTTAGTTAAGATTTTTCATTTAAGAAAAATGTTTGTTTTATCATTATGAAGTGGAACCAGGCATATTTAATAAAGTATACTTTCGGAGATTTCCGGAATGAATCAGATTTGTTGAAAAAAATGCATCTGAAGTAGTAAGCGAGTGATTTAAATGTTTCATCGCGTAAAGTGCGTAATGTAATATATAGATGCAACGATAATAATGTTTTTAGGATACGCAATGAGTTTGATTTTTAGCGAAATCATAAGATTATGTCGATGGCGTGGGATATTCATTCTAATTCTGATTTAAAAAATCATAATTTTCTTTTATTTGAATAGGCAGTGTAAATTTAAATTTTTATATCGATACAGGGTATAATAGTTTCTTTCCAGACTGAAGCGATTCTTTCGAATTTCGATGATGAAATTCATTTAGGCTTACAAGAAATATTAAATCCAAGTCGATTGGCTGGGGTCATACTGATTGGGGAAACAGTTTTCACCGATATATTTTCTACACGAGATCGTTACAAATAAGCCGCATTCAAAGTTATGCGTAATAGTCTTTGATAAAATTTCTATTATATTTTCTCTAATTTTCCAACCTAAAAGTTACTAATCGGCAAGATATTCCAGAGTCCACCACGGTTGCAGCAAGAGTCGGCCCTCGGGCTAAGTATACGGTTTAAGCCTGGACTCCCGGGAAAGACCGGCCTTTTTTTAATGAAATTTTCCAATCATGGCCTATTATTAAGTGGCCTAGCCGTTTCGGATCCTATCACTAGCCCCACATCGATGGTCAAGTCGAGCGTACTGTAAAGAACGATATAAATTTCAACCTCCGATAGCCGCATCGACTCAGATTACGAGCCACGTATTTATCGAGTGCGCCATCTGTGCACCTAGTGATCTGTTATCGCATCTGTTAGTTATCGCTTCGGCTTTCCTCTCCGAAAGCCCAGGATTCGAGTCTCGAATCCCATATCCGAAAATGTTTATCACGGAGTACGGGCCCGATCCTGGTCTTCCGCTATCCGGCTGACACCTCCGCCGAGTAGGCAGCCTATGGAAGGGCACACGTATTCACTCATTTTTGATGTATTTTCACCATACGCAAGCGGATCAAAATCGGTGGGGGTCAGCTGTGTCCTCCCCTTGTAAGACAAAAAAAACTTTAATTTCAGAATGCTGATTGGATTGAACAAAATATATTGGTAAAGAAAAAATTTGCTTTATTTACAAATATAAAAAAATATTGTATATCTAGTATGTAATATTAAGTCTACATGAGTATTTGTTTATATGATAATGAATATTAATTTCATTTACACTATATGGAATTATTTTATTTTAAAAACATTATAAAGAATGAACAATAAAGTTTCTTTTACAATTTCCAGTTATAGTTCCTTCTATTTGATTATGATCAGTACTGTTCATTTCATTTAAGTCATATTCTGCTGAATAATCTCATCCTGTGACAAACAAATGTTATGTAAGATACAACAGGAAATAATTACAGCTGGAATAGCCTCTATTAATTTCATGTTATCCGGCTGACACCTCCGCCGAGTAGGCAGCCTATGGAAGGGCCGGTTGGCCCTTTCACTTAATATTCTGACAGAATGGAAAGTGGCGTCATTTGTTTACCAAACAAAAGCTCCCGATATCTTTTTTTCATATTTTACGCCCCCTTTCCAATCAGGGAGATTATTAAGAGGGGGGCCAGTTCCAACCACCAGTTGCATCCACATTGGTGGAGGGGTGCGCTCCCGATATTTTATTAGATGTGGGCTCGGATTGTATTTTGGGGCGTCTAGGAGCGAAACTAAATGGCCGATGTGGAAGGATTAAAGTCGCCAATTCGGAGGAACGGTTTCAATTTCCGGGTCCTACATCTATAGTTTTTAAGTTTTATAGTTGGAGCGGTCCGGACTGGGATTCCGGCCAACTCCATTCTTCCACTCGCCGATCGATAAGAGTCGGTCACCTACAGTAGGCTCTAAAAGTGGCCGTAAATTGGTAGAATAATTCCAAGTCTTCTAATCCGTCGATGGGATAACCAGGAGCGCGCCACGTTTCACCGTGAATATCTTCAGTTGTTTCGAGAGAGGTCGAAGCCCGGCCGATGGAACTCCATCCAATCATCTGCCGGTATGTTATAGCCACGGAATGGGACCGCGCGTCCATTCCAAAGGATCCGGATTCAATTCCCGAGTCCAGACATTTTACGGAGCGTTCGAGGGTGGCGGTCGAATTTCATTGGCTATCCAACCACGGGCCCCATTAGGGAGGTGGCGGCCGGAAGGTCCGGCCGCTTATTATCCACCGGTGGAAAGCGGCGTTTGGCCACAAAACCGACTGGGAAAAAACGTGGTTAAGACTACCGAGAACGGGAAAAAGTAAATGGCGTAACTAAGTAATCGGTACAATGGAATTACTCGATGACCGAATAGGAATTTTAACTTTAATGTAAACTTTTTAATTTCGGAGAATAAAGCTGCGGCGGAGTTAAAATTTTCCTCGACCAGAATTAAGTATCTACTTAGAAAAAGGCGAACATCAGTTTTTATAAGAGAGACTTTTCCACTTTAATGTTTTTGTTTGGAAACGGACCGAGACAGTTCTATAACAAGTTGTTATTGGTTACCCCGTCTGGGACCGGCGGTACAAGGTGTCGGTGG
This sequence comes from Olivierus martensii, assembly GCA_000484575.1. Taxonomy (NCBI): domain Eukaryota; kingdom Metazoa; phylum Arthropoda; class Arachnida; order Scorpiones; family Buthidae; genus Olivierus; species Olivierus martensii. The sequence continues at coordinate 5,828 of AYEL01090255.1, read as the reverse complement.
CGCGCAGTTACGGGAGATTTACTCTTTCTCCTAAGAGGAACATTAACGCTACAGTAACCTCACCTGGAAACTCGTCCGTCAATAATCTACCGCCGTACGTTTTTCCAAGACCGAATAGCGAACTATAAAGTATTTACTCGGTCCCAAAAGTGTCGGAGCCGCTGACGAGGTCAATTTATAGCCGAGAGCGCTAGGTCTACGGGGACGAAAACGTCACTTCTCGAATCTAGGGTTAGGAAAAAAACCCCGGCTCTAGAGAGACGCCCCAACTGCGTCTGGTTTCTCTAGGGATGTCGGTATAGCCTGTAGCACCAAAAACACAGCCACTTCCTAATAAATCTTCCCGTGTCACGCGCTCAATCTCCCTCCCGACTTTCCAGTATTTTTTTCGGCTTTTTATTGGGGATTTTTTTCTACCTCCATCTATCTTTTTTAGGAAAAGTTTTAAAGGTTAGAGCTCTTCTCGGCCGACCGAAACTATCCGTCCGTCCGCCGAACCACGGATCCGGGGGCGCGGCCAGCCTTTAACTGTGGAAAATTAAAGCTGGGCTAAGCGGCGGACGGAGTTAACCGGCCGTAATCTTTAACCCTTCAAAAATTTTACCGCGGACTGGGAAATTTCCACGGAATGTTTTAAAGGGAACCAGAAAGAGGAAACGAAGACATTTTAAAAATTACGTTTAGGATACTTAAAAAAGTACGTAAGAGGTAACAATGAAGGAAGGAGGCCGGAAGCGTTCATCCGACAGCCGGGTAGTAGCGCGAATAGGAGGGGACGGCATAGGCCGGCTAGAAATTTTCTCGGTAAACAGGCCGCGTTAAATGTTTAACTAGTCGGCGGTAGGGGTGGTGGTGGTGGTGGCCTAGTCGGTAACGGTCCGACGGGAAAGGCGTCTTTAGTCGAGCGCGGGTCTCTTTTTACCAGGGGCCGGTTATTTAGGACGGGAAGGGTTATTGGCGGCCAGTCGGAGGCCCGACCCAGAAGCGTACGCGTCAACAATTATTCGAATTAGAAATTCTCGCTAAATTCGGTTTTAGGACGTCACGAATAACGCGAGATTAATCCCGCGGGCCACGGCCCACTTAGATTACCGATTAGGCGGTGTATTCGAAAACTGGACGAATCCATCAACCGGCGTAAAGTAACCCAGCGCGCCGCATTTTCATTATTTATTCTACCACCCCAGCGCCGGCTGGGACAGATAACGGCTAAACATCACCACCAGGTAATTAGGACAGCTAGGAAAACGTCCAGCCGGGAACACACAATTATTCCGTATAGTGTCGGCGGTCCCTAAACTCTGGTAGTTGGTCGGGCCGAGACCAGCATCTTCTCCGGGTGGTCACCACGAGAAGAAAGAACCCTCCCGGGCGGACTAGGCCGGCTGAGGGTGACCGGTCGGCGGATGGGAAGGGTCCGCCCGTCGGTCGGACATCCCATCCGACTCGCCCCGAATTAATTGGTCGGTCGGGCCGCGGACCAAAGACTGCCCGACCGATTTTTCCGGCCGTAGGAACAGGTGGGCATCCCAGCCGGGTAAAGCGCCAGCGGCGGAAAACGCGCGCGCTCCGGTGAACCCGTAACGTTTTACCAAGTAGGCCAAAAGGGTGGGTAAGGACCTTCCTCCTCCGCTAACGGTAGGAAAAATACTAAAAAGGTGGCAACCGGACTAACTTCGGCGGCCATTAAAATAAAAAAGGGGTGTTTAGAGGCGGCTCCGTTAGCGTAGGGAAAGGCGACCGAAACCCGGCCGATGGGACGTCGAACAAACGCTCGTCACATATATAAGAAAGAGCGGAGGGCGGAAAGACGAGCGGGAATAAATTCCAGCGTCTACCATGGCCCATAAATATTTAAAATCTTTCGATGACGGAGACCAGCGGCCTATAATCAGCGGGCACCCTCCGGGTACGGGAAGAGTGGTCGGACGAGAAAGTAATTACGGTATTTTTTCCGGTCCGATTTAAATCCATCCGCCCATCCGGGGGCTTAAGAATAACGGAAACCGTCACTTCCGGGATAGCCACTCCGATCGGCGTCTGTCCAGAGTGAAAGAGATGGGACCGACGGCCATCCGGGTGAATAAACCCCGCGGCTCCAGGCTAATCGGCTAGAGTCCGACCGTCGGATAGGGACGAAATATTTATCGGACGGGGCCCTTCCGGGCGCCGCCTTCTTTCTCCAGTCCGGTACCGCCCAGTTTTATAGGGAAGCGAAATTAAATCCGGTCCTAGCTACGACTGGCGGAACGGCCTGACGCCGATACGTAATCTGTGGCCGGACCTGAAGACCGTGGAATAAAGATAAGAATCATCCATTATTCCTCGTCTATTCTTCCCTTCCTTTCATTTTTTATTACAGAATAAATGCTCTCCAGCCACGGGCCCCGCTCGGCGGCTGGCCCCACGGCTTTCCACGCCCGCTAGGGACGATTGTCTTTCCCGCGGCCCCCCGCCCTTAACCGGCGGAAGGAGGGTGGCGAACGGACGGGAAAGTCCCGATTAGCGGCGGAACCGGTTACCTAGGCTTCCGTCCGCGGCCGACCCATCCGAGTAGTAGCGGGCGCTCGGTGACCTTCCGCCATCTGTTGGCCGAAGGGGGACGAAGCCGGCCGCGGTATTTTTCCTGGCCGACCGGGCAGTCGGGGTGCCAATATCTGTCACAATAACGTCATGTCGCAGCAATGATGACGTCAAATATTATTACACTAACATGATGTCACGATATATCAGTTTTGTCATGCCTTGATGGCGTCACATAGGGGACTGCTTGGAGGACTGTCATCACCGATGCGAAATACATTGGAATCCATTAATTTTTTTGCCCAATTTTAACATTAATTTAGCCAGCATACATATCAGGATAACGTAATCGCGAGTCACATTTTATTTCAGCATTGTATGACAATAAACCTAAATTATATATCTCTGATACCATAAATACTAAATGTAATAAAATATAATGTAATAAGCAAGTTTTCAACGAAATGCCTCCATTTTCTTTCAAATACGAAATCCGAAAAGCATGCTGCGTAATTTGCTCTCCTACCAGCAATTTATCAGGAGTGATTAAAAACAGTAAAAATGAAAAAAAATCTCATAATTTCGTAAAGGTAGGTCATAGGTAAATGGAAATGGTTGCATTCGATTCGGAATGTAAAACCACATCTAAATTCATTGGAATTTCAAAATTATTTACTAAAATTACTTGAAAAATTTGACTGATAGGCCCCAACTTTGGGGCCTTGTATCTAGATAATGGGGCCTCAGCAGTAAATAATAATTACATTTTTGGACTCAGCACCTCCAACTTAGGGGGTGCACTATAAAGGGGGACAAATTTTCGATTCTGGAAATATGATACTCATACACAGAATTCGCAGGTGGCGTTGTAACGTAATAATGGATGCCATTTTACGATTCCCTCTTGGATTTCCAACATGAATTCGAAGGTGTTTTTGTCATTATATACAGTATTATTAGATTAAATCATATGATTATATTTCGGCTCATTTATATGAGCGGGTAATTTCTAGTAATAATAATTCTTATCTATTATTTAGATTTATAATCCCTATATGATTAAAATAATTAATACCTCTGATATATTATTTTCAATAATTTCAATATCTGTTTTCATTTTCATAAAATAAATGCATTTTCCTTTCAAATGAATATCAGTTCCTCTTGTAACAAATACTTTGTAAGTTGGTTGTGATATTCCTTTTGAATCAGCAAAAGGTAATTCTAAAAATTTTATATTTATCATTAGATTCTGATATTTCTGGAGGTCTATCTCTGGTCTTAGGCAGGCAAAGGCTCTCATTTTGGGTTGCTGTGTTCAGAAAACCAGAGAGTTGCTTTCTCTGAACGAAAATGAAGTGAGGATTGTTACAGGGCACTGTCATCATAGAAAACATCTTCACTTGATTGGGCTTGTTGATAGCCCTATGTGTAGATGTCAGTATGAGGAGGAAACTCCTCTTCAAATTTTGTGTGAATGTGTGGCCCTTTTGTGGCTTAGGCGCGATCTCTTGAGGATGTATTGCTTCTGTCCCATTAAAGAATATACTGTCGTTTGTTCTTAAGACAGGCCTTCTGGGATGATTTGATTGGGGGTGCACTGCAATGTTGGTCGCAGTGCTTGGGCTGAAATAGGCCCCTCCCTATTTCCAATGTTGATCGCGGTGCTTGGGCTGAAATAGGCCCCTCCCTATTCTACAATGTTGGTCGCGGTGCTTGGGCTGAAACAGCCCCTCCCTATTCTACTTCTACTTCTTCTACTACTACTACTACTACTACTACTACTACTACTACTTCTACTACTCACAAAAATATATATTTGATTAATCATTAACCAGGATAAATGTCATTGTTTAAGAAATTGGTTGCAAAATACATTCAAAATTAAATAAAATAATTTTGTCAGTTTGTGAAGAAGGTAACTCAGACCTGTTCTATTATTATTATTTTATTATGCTCCTTACTTATTTATTGTTATTTTCAGTATTATTTAATGTATTATATTTTAGTTTAAGAGTTAACTCACTTTCCACATTCTCCATCTCAGTAGTTAGCAATTGTGTGTTACGAACCAGAAATCCATCTTCTGAACGAACTCTCTTGGCTCTTGACGTCATCTAATCTAAATAATTTTTACCTCTGATCTGATGTGAGAATATAAGAATTGATATTTTGTTCGGTACATAATTAATTTGTAAAGAGGATGACATGAATTGATTACTATGTAAACTAATAAATTTGAAGTTGTTGCACAACATTATGTTAATGAAGCATCCCAGGAGTGTAAGTCACAGGTATAAAAACATGCATCAACTGACACAGCGAGGTGTTTCAAGTGTTCGTATTGCAATAGAGCACGTTAAGAGACATTTGAATTTCTTGTAAAGATCAACAATGGCTTAAGTTTGTATCAGAAGTGAAGTGGAGGTATTAGAATTAATTAATATTTAAAATTATATTTATTGTGAATATTTGATTTTTGATTAAATAAAGTTTTGTGGATTATTTAAATTGTGCTTTATTATTACTTAAATAAAGCTTTGGTTACACTTTTGTGTTTTTGAGCTAGAATAAATTTATATTTTATTATTTAACATTGGTTTGAGAATTTATTCAATTTATTAGCATAATCACAATACTTCATTTTACTAGGGGATTTATGCGATTCAAATTATTCTAAACTAGCCAAACTTCCCGCAACAGTTATATTTTTGAATTAACTGCCAAATTAATAATTATTAATTTAAATTTAGGCTAAGGTGCACCATCTATTATTTAATAATTGAACTTTAATTTTTACTAATTTCCCTAAATTAAAAATTTGCCTTGGCCTGGAATCGAACCAGGAACTTCGGGTTACCGTCCTGACGCTTTACCAGCTAACTACCAAGGCTCTGGCAGATTTCCAATTTCGGGATGCATATAATTTTTAGAGAATATCCAATTTCGGGATGTATATAATTTAGAGATTATCGGACTTATGCCGACACCAGCGCTCCCAGATGGGCTAGACCTAGCCACGGACCCTCTATGGCAGGGGTGGGCAATTATTTTCTGCCGCGGGCCGGATAAACAATCTTCAGGCTGAAGCGGGCCATATGAAAATTGAAAATTACCTAAGGTCGAATTTAACCTTACGGCGCCGTAATTATGTAACTATTAATTATTATTATGTAATTATGTAATGAAGTTATTGATAATAACATTAGCTACTCCATTAACAACTAATAAAAACTATTTTGATATAAAATGACTACTCATGTTCAAGCAAAATTGATTTTTTCACAAATATATTCCTCTCTCCA
>AYEL01090254.1:0-101879 GCA_000484575.1 Olivierus martensii | reverse complement strand
TTTAAAAATTTATTTTCGAAAATAAATAAATATTAAAGCATACCCATAAATTTACAACAAATTAAAAAAAGAAAATTTGAAGAAATAATATAGGTAATATCAGGTTGCCCCGATATCACCTAGCAAACTAGGTGATATCAGGGCAACCTGATCAGTGCCGATGCTCAAGCAGAGACCATTTGTCAGCACTTCATCGGTACTTCGTCATTTTGCATCATCAATGGAGGCATGGCCGGCAACCATAGATTTATCTGTCTTGTTTGATATTTTCAACGATCAAGTGCCGATGGTCATGCGCAATAAACGTTCTCGCAAAGAATGACGGATAGAAAGCATGCTAATTTCGTTCAGATGAGCAAAGTTGGAATCATAATTATCAAATAAGTGGAATATAATATGATAATATTGACATAATATTATTGTCGTAATATTATGAAATAATTACATCATATTGAAATCAAAAGATTTTATTTGAAGCATTTTTATTAATTAAAATAATCATAAATATCGATATGATGAAATATTTTCGAGACTCAGCTCTTGAACCACTGTATTCGTGATTCCTCTTTCCTCACAATGAATCCATTTTCTGTCGCATCCTCGATGCCAAAATTTTGAGAAGTGAGCTGCCTTCTTCCATTCAAATGGTAACACATACTCCTAACAAGATATCATCTTCGATCTCTTTGTCTGCCATGTCATCAACAAAAGAGGAGGCAGTGAAAGGGAAAGCAAGTCCAAGTTAATTGGTCGGTTGTAAACATCACTATGTTTCATTTGCACATGTCTGCCGAATAAGTCGCTCTAGCAACCTGCTTACGACCTAATGACATCACATCATAAGCAATCTGGTCGACTAGTTTGCTACCAACCTTAGTCAACAAATGCATCTCTTCGAAAAAGTTTAGGATATTTCTATTTTGGCTACATAATTTTCTAAGAGAATTATGTGATTGGACAGTTATTAGATGAAAGTGGGATTTTGGGTGTTTTTTTTGCTGTTTTGTTTTATGCCCCTTTCTAATCAGATAGATTATTAAAGGGTAGGATCAACACTATAATTTTTTATTAATTATTTTAAATAAATAATATATTTACATGATCTGTTTTCTTTTTAATTCTTAAACAATCAAAAAAACATGCATAACATAATAAGTGCAGCCTTAGGTTATATTTCACTAATGCAATATGGCTCTTTCTCCCAAAAGTTTGCCCATCCCTGGTCTACATCATACATTATTGGCATTGATGCCAATAATATTGTAGGATGTAGGTAAACACTGATTTTGAAGAGATTATATTTTGCTTTTACAGTTGAACAGTACACATAATGCAAATAAATTTTTGCCATAGCACCATCTTGTGACAAATTCTGCAGTTATGTCTTTTTCAATAAATTATAAACATATCCCTTCGAAGTCTCTGATGTCAAAATTTCTTTTCGTTACGAGCCTTAGTAAACATACTCTAAGTAGGGATACTTTAACAATCCTGTACATATGGCATATGCATTTGTTCAAGATTATTATGAAAATAAATGGCAATTAACCCATTTGCTGCCATTGTCAAGTATAGATGCATAACTTTGGAACAATTAGTGGTTGTTTTTAATTATTTTCTGCTAATATAAAAAAGCTTTTTGAAATTTAATTACTATATATTTTAGATTATATTTATCATCACTGATTACCAATTAAAAAAAATTTTCCCATTTTATTTTTATTATTGATTTAAGTTTTAAATGAGTATGGTTGGTTAGCTTAGAACTCTCACCAATTCCTTCCCAGGAAATTTCTGTTCCACCTACTAAGCTCAATATGTCTCTTATTGGCAGAAAGTATATTCTGAACCAATAAGGGTAAAAAAAATTGACATTATAGCTGTTATTGTGGGAGGAGAGTCATCAAGATTTTTCTTCAAAAATGTCAAATATTATTGTAAAATAAAGCAAGAAACTATTAAATAGTCAAGTACATATATATTAATATAAATAATTGCTTAAAAATGACCTCTAATATAAATTTAAGCATTTCTTTAATAAGAAAATATACAGCAATAATTTTGCTAAGGAAACTTGGATGCGTTACAAATTTAATGAAGTTGCGTGCTTAACTTTAAAAGTAGAATATTTTTTTTTTAAAAAAACGATTAAATTTAATAATTTTACTAAATAAGCAAAATTTCGTCAAAATTCGGATGGAAATACATTATTTATGACTTGTTTTATTCAAGAAGGACACTACTATCAGATAGACATAAAAATTTGACTGAATGTGTTAAAAAAAATTTGTATAAACTCTGTGTATATGAAATGAATACTTCTTTAAATAAAAAATAATTGTACAGGTAAAAAAGAACATAGAAACTATATAAATGGTAAAAATTTCAGATTTCTTTGACAAAAAATAAATGCAATATGACGATTATAAATTTCTGATATCCATTAGGCTTAACTACAGAAAACTGATGGCCTGATACTGCATGCGGTTTGGGGAGTGGCGGGAGTACACATGAATAATTTTTCATAATGAAAACAATTATAAAATATATAATTAAATACATGATTTATATGCCAACATGTTTTAAAAAATAAGCATGTAAGAAACAACTGATCAACACTTTGGTCTCCTAATTATGATCTAAATAAAATAAATTTTTAAATAATAATTAAATAACCCCGCCGTAGAAAAATCTCTTTCAGACTTCATACTTGTTGGTTTAATAATTATTAAAGAATCCTACACTATTTGAATATATTTCTCCCTTATATTTTCCTATTGAAAATACTCCAGTTCTTTTTTAACGATTTTATTATTTTTTATTTTGTTTTGTGCCAGAGGTAGATTATCATGTTGTATTTCTGTTTTTCTTTTGATCAATAAATTAAGATTTTCTTTCATGGATAACGTAATTGCAGATATCGAAGGAATTGTGCGTACTGAATTTTCAGAATCAGCATCATTTATTATTTCTGCTTCAACCTGGTATGCGTATCGTTTTTATTGCACAGATATATGCGTTCAATTAATTCCACCATTTTATTTCTGATTGTAGTTTTACTTGTTTTATTAAAAATTCCATAATCCTCATCTTTCCACTTATTAAGATCAGTATCGAAAAGATGTTGCAAAATACCTGAATAAACAGTCCGCCGTTCTTTTATACGATATATCAATGCCTCCTTAAATTCATTACTCAACATCGTATTCTGATCAGTTAGTTCGTCCAACATGAATTTTAGTGTAACATCGGCGATATATAAATTAACATTTTCAGAAGAGTATTTCAACAGCAACTTTTATTTGTTGTAACGCTAATATTTATCAGACAACAATTGAAGGTCGTTGTCGTTAAAATTAATATCTAATTTTAAAACTATCAAACCTTTTCTGATACAGTTTCGAATCTTAAAAAAAAACGTTCTAACATAACAAGCAAACTATTCCACCGCGATTTACAGTCTAGAATTAAGGAAAGTTCTTTATCCATTTCTTCTTTTACGTTTTTATAATATATCATAATTTTTTGTTGGTGACTTGCGAAAAATTTTGATTACCTTTCGTATTTTGTTTATGAGATATCATAATTTTTTGTTGGTGACTTGCGAAAAATTTTGATTATCTTTCGTATTTTGTTTATGAGAAAACCCAAATTTACATTTTGTACAGAATTTGTTTGAGAACTAGTTACGTCCTGTATTACTTCTAAAACCCCGCCATTATATTAAGTATCTCCATCGTATTCTTCGTCGGAGTTGTCAGAATACTCAGAATCGTCTTCAGCTGATTCAATAGATTGCAGTTCTTCGTCTTCACTTTCATCTACTACTATGTCATTTCTGTTATATAGAACTTAGATCACAGTCAACTGGATTCCATACGCTAAACATAATTGGTGATTTACATTACTAGATCGCGGCCCAGCGAATAAATACAAGAGTGTATAATAGTTATATACATAATTTACCGAATTACCGGTAATAATTTGAGGCTAAAATTCGCAATTTACCGGTAAACCAGTTTACCGGTATTGCAATCTCTAAAGATAACAGATGTCCGTTTGCTCCTATAGTGTGAGACAAAGGACAGTATGAATTCTTTGCTAAAATCAATTATTACAAAATTTTAGCGCTACTGACAAAAGTAAATATTAGGTGCATCGACAGCTTACACCTTACCGAATATAATCATAAATATTAGAATCTGTTTTAACAAAGTGTATTAGAAATATTCTAAAATATATCACTAGAGTGTCCGTTTGCCCCACAGTTACCTTATATGTTTTATTAATATGTTTAAATTTTACATTTCTAAAAGAATTTCCATAATTAAGAAAGCGGAATAATATTTTTCTTTTTTAATATTGTTGTTATACGAAGACAAATAAAAGCGAAGATCTATCTACTAACAAGTTTAAAAATGTGTTAGAGCAGTGATCTCAAACTGGCGGCCCGCAAACCAATTTTATACGGTCCGCGATGATGTTTTAGCTACATGTGTAAATATATGTTACAGTCGGAAATTATTACAATTTAACGTTAATAAAACTCTTTTATAATCTAATAGTTATATAATGTTATTTCGATATCTTTGGAAAAAATGAAAGTAATTACAAATAAATATTTTCCTTTCGTTGTAATTTTCTTTAAAAACATTTAGCCCTTCATTTCCTTTCGAATTGCGCATTTGGCCTGCAAAGCAATTTGAGTTTGAGCCCACTGTGTTAGAGGAAGGGAAGACACATCTTTACAGTGTGAGAACGTTACTTTATTCTGCTTACAAAATTCCCATACACCAACGGAGGTAGTGTTAGACATAATATTGTAACTAGAGATGATAATATAAATACAAGTTAATTTCCAATTTGAGATTTTTTTTGACTCGGAATCGGAATGTGGATGTTCCATCAAATGTGATTATTTCTTCTTAATGAAAACTGATCCGAATGATCAGATCATAACCCTATGCAAGGAAAATGTATATGCCTTATAATTTAAAAATAAATAAAAAAATTGCGTATTTTTCAAAACATTACGTATTTTCTGTAAAGGAACCATACTCACATGTTGAATAATAAAGTTATTGTTATAACATTAAACAATTGATTTAATTTTGATAAATTTTGATTTCATATAATCGAGGAATCATCTAAAATCAAATCTTACTTGAATAAATGATTTTCAATAAAAATTAAATCACTTAATTCTTGCTGTATGATTTTTGTTTTCGCTACTAAATCTTGGGAATGATAAATACAAATGTAATAATAAGCATGTAGTCACATTAAAATAATTTCTACAAATTCATATTTTGTCCATCTGTATTCAAGCATTATGACAAGCTTTGAGTCTATTTTAAAAAATAATTAAATAAGATTTACACGTATTTATTTATAACTTAATTATACTTACTCTTAGCATAAGTTTATGGATATGTTAAAATTAAAAACACCAAAAAACTATACAAATAAATATTTAAATGTTAATTTCCTGTTTAAGATTTTTTTTCTGTTTAAAAACGCCACAATAAGAAATTGATAAAAATATTCAAATAACTCAATATATTTTTTGACAGAATTAGAACTCGAGTTTTTGCAAATGTAAATTTAATTTCTAATGACAATTCTTAGCCCAGATTTTTATAATAAATCTATTGACACGATTTATGAGTGTTATTAAGTGATTTGAATATTCAAAACAATAATATTTAAATCATAATAAACCTTGGGTTATTATGTTATCGCAAATATTTTTCACTTTGTAAATGAAGAAAATATTTTTCTAGATAAAATGTTGAGATTTATGTTTGGTAGTTTGCTACAACTGCACTGTTATTCGGCTTCAAGAAAAATGAAATACAGTATATGAAAATGAAAAATATATATGGCATAATATTATGTGATTATGTAAATTTTTCAAAAAGTCATGCATGCTATTAAATTTTAGGGAAGAAAAATTATATTTCTCTTTAGTATAGGTTCAAACACATTTCCGCTGTGTTCCGATTTTCGATAGGTATTAAGATTATCGACTTTTAAGTTTTCTGTAAAAGTCCGTATTCAAACAGATTGGAAAATTAATAATTTAAATTAAAAATGATTTATTTGAAAATTCAGAAAAATAGTTTATTAGGAAATGTACAGAGATTTTTACATGCAAATATGTACATGTCAGATGACAGTTGATCAAGAATGGGATCTAGTTTAACGGAGATCTTTCTTCTGATCTCTAAATAAAGTTCGGAGAATTTTATCTACAGAAAAAGAAATATTGATTTTAGTGAATTCACCAGCATATACTTCTATAACATTGATCTATATATATTTTAAACCTACCTTTATTTAGTTAAGGATATTCTAGTGTTTTAAGAAGATCCAACATTAAAACTGCCTTCATCGCCTCCATCAAAACCTCCATTAAAATCTGATCCTAAGGCATCGAGTGGTGCATTATCAACATCACCAGCTCCAAAGCCAGTATCATCACCGCCATCAAAACCTTCAAACTGTGCATAAGCTGATGCTACGAGAAGCACCAAAGCAAAGATAAATACCTATAAAGAACGGGAATATTTTAAACATTACGAACATCATATAGACTTTTCAAATGTTTCCAATATCTAAGGTTTATTTATTATGATATATCCATACCGTCACGATATATCGTAATAAATAAATGTGTGTGAATACATATATAAGTTTAAATTATAAACTTACCCAGGTTTTCATTTTTAGTTGTAAAGGTAGTTAATTAGATCTTTACTGTTTGAGAGAGTTGGTTGTTGTGATGCATAACAAGGGAATAGCCCTCTATTTATATGATTTAACTTCCCGTCTCAGCTGACCTAATAAAACTAGTCGAAACTGGATTGGTTGGAGAATAAGTGGAAAAAAGTAAGCCAAAATCAAATTTGGATTCGGGGGTGATTCTTCGTCATTTCCACTAGTTTTGATAATATCTAAAAATGTGTAATAAACTTGATAGGTCATTACTTCAAGTTCATAGCGAAATATTCATACAGGAAAAGAACAATAACCCGAACGGAGGTTGTTGTTCCTGTATTGTTTTCTAGAATAAAATTTGCATTATTGATAATGTAAACGATATTCATTTCACTTTCAGATTTTATGCTTCAGCAATATCTTTTCCTTTATATTATTTTATTTTTTATTGATATGATTTAAAAAACATATTAATGTTAATATTGCTTTTATATTTAATTAGTAATTGTTCAAATTTTAAGTTTAAATTGTCCTTTTTTTATCGTCAGTTTCAGTGAAAAGACAGATTTATATCATTTTTACAGTAGTAGGGTTTTATGTATGTGATATACATCACATATATATATATTAGGATTCTTTAAAAACTTTTTTAATTATATACAAATTTTAATATTATAAAAGTAATAACATTAGGCCTATTTTGATCAGAAATTGATAAACAAACCTGCTTGAATTGCATACATTTAAGTATCTAAATCCGAGCAGAATTTTACAGTTTTTCGTTTAACATGCTTAAACTTTATGCATCTCATTCTTTATTTTAGAGAAATTAATGGTAAAAATTTCCTCAAATTCAAAATAAGTAATTATTATCTAACAAGACTGTAGATAAAACTAGTTTATCTATCAAACTTTATGCATCTCATTCTTTATTTTAGAGAAATTAATGGTAAAAATTTCCTCAAATTTAAAAAAAAAGTATTTATTATCTAACAAGACTGTAGATAAAACTAGTTTATCTATTCGAAATTACAAAATTTCAGATTGAAAAATTAATATAATAATGTTTGTATTTTAAAAGTACATCGGGTTATTTTCTGCTTTGATTATTAAAAAAATTTTCAGTAACAAGTATTATATTTAGACGTCTTAATATATCTTGTCACACTTCCTGAAGTGAAGTATAATAAGTCTTCTAAAGTTCACATTTAATTAAAAAAAACCGATTAGATAATAATTAGACTGTTTTAAATTTATTGTTTAGAAAATAATGAATTTTAATTTTGTTAAAACGCTTAATTAAAGTTAGCATTGGATTTAAATGTTCATAGACTCTGTATCATTAAACATTCAAGCAAGTCTTTTTTTTCGTGTTTTAATCATCTAACAGAAATTTTAATGATTTATATTGTATTCAAACCGCTAAAAAAATTAACAGTTTTTAAAATGTTAGTTCCAATCTTAAATTTATGGAAATGATAAGAGCGAAAAACATCATTACGCGCTCTAATGCTGATAATGTGTAATTTAATTGATTTAAATGATTTGAAATGATATAATTTAATGAAATTGAAGTAAAAGTTTTTTTTTTTTTTAATTTCGTAGATACTATACGAAAAACATCATTACGCGCTCTAATGCTGATAATGTGTAATTTAATTGATTTAAATGATATTATTTAATGAAATTGAAGTAAAAGTTTTTTTTTCAATTTCGTAGATACTATGAAACACGTGACAGTATGAGGAGGGATTGTCCCGCAATGAGGAAACATTCGTTTTCGTACGAAAGAAAAAGTTTATTTGCCTAGATAATAGCTCACGTTACTGTTAAGTGCACTAAGATGAAAATAGAACATTGAATTAATTGGGTGAAATTTCCTGGTACATACCGCAACTGCTTTAAATCAATACTAATTTTGCCTGTGAAATGTCCTGACTCATTTTTCTCGACGTGTCGTTTAGGTGAGACCAGAAAGTACACTTTGTAACCAACATTATTGCTATTATTTTCTATTTATATATACTCTTTTAATATATTAATATTTAATGTAATATAACAAAACTATTCTAAATCGAAGAATAATATATAATCGTTTTTAATTTCACAATTATATTAGGTAATTTTTTTAAGAATTTCAATGCTTTCAATAACGATTTATAAATATTAGTAATAATATTTTTAATTTTAAAGCTAAAATTGGACATTTTCCTTTAAAATTTCCTTGTTGCAAACTTTAATAAGTTTTTCGGTGTTTATTTAGGTCTAGATACTTTTTCCCCAAACCATTGAAGAATATATGATATGCAAATATCCTTTAGAAAAATAGGTTCAAGATTTATTAAACTTATTGCTAACGAAAATTGAAATAATTTATATAAGTGTGCGAAAAAATAGAAGAAAAAACAATAATTAAAAATATGTCTGAATTCTCATTCCATAAAATTTCAATAAACATTTCATTGATTCATTCAGAAAGCAATAAAAATAAAAATATCTGTTTGCTATGGATAAATGTCAAAATCTCAGAGAGCTGTTTTTAAAATCATGAGAATAAAAAATTTTTTATGTTTATTAAAAATATTTTGACATAAACTATGTTAATTAGTTGCGGAAGTCAAAACAGGGACACAACTAAAAATTGAACAAAAGCTTTCTTTGCTTTGTGATTCGTAATTAATTTAGGTTACTATTGTGCTTGTTTACTTCATTGTTTCTCTTAAGAAACATTATATAATTATGTTCACAAAGGGTATTGATGCAATGAGCACGGCAATAAGTTCAAGTGGGAAACATAGTTTTCTTAAAATAGTTCTAATAAAAATCTTTTTTTAAAAGTTTGACAGGGCTTTTTTAAATTGAAAAAATAATGATTTTTCTTTATTTAAAAAAATGTTCTAGAGAAACTTGTTTTAAGATTTATTCATTATAATAGTAAAATATATGCATTATTATAATTTTAAAAGAATGAGGAAATAAAAAAATGCTTTTTACATGCTTAATGATCCAAATTATATCAGATCCACGTTAGATTATTTCTGTTAAAAAGCGGCCACATAAATATATTGTAAAAAAACTTCTGTGGTTTTTTTTATAGATGCTATAGATACTATCTTAGATATTCGTTTTATCTTTTAATATCTAGAATCTGCTGAATAAAATAGTAAAAATTTAACTAATGAATGTTTTAATCCATCCTTTGGAGTGTTTTTAACAAGTTTCATATATATTCAACAAAGATCAAAAAAAAATATCAGATTTTGATTCTATGGATAGAATTTAAATATTTATAAACGTTTATAAATCTGTCAAAGATAAAAAGATTGTTCGAAATTTCTAGATAACCGTCTTAAAATAATTTTCTATTTTTATACTCTGCAATTTTATAATATAAATACAAGTTGTGTTTATATACAATATTACATAATAATGAGAATGACGTAGCGTATGTGGAAAGGACAATGCCCTTTAATAAAAGTGTTCTTATAGCTTTTGAGACTAAACAGAGTTATCTTCCATTTTTCTTACTACTTGAACATATGGGTCAATAATAATATAAATAAAAAAATGATAAGTATAAATATTAGCCTATTTAATCTTTTCTTAATCTAAAAATCAAATTAAGCACTCTGCTAATTTCAATATGGCAACAATGAAAGATTCAATGATGGATGAAAGTAAGCATACAAGAAAAAGAAAAAAAGCTACAACCATCTATTTACTTCAGAAGGGAAAGTTTAGGAAAAAAAATAGAACGAAATTTTGGAAAGAGGTCAGTGAGCAGGCGTCATTGACCGTTTACTTATGAAAGAACAAATTTTCCACCCTACGGGGCTTGTTATGATTCGTCATCCTTATACTGATATTTTTACGGAAGAGATCTTTATATCAATGAGTCCATACTCGTATCATTTTGTAATGCGTGTGTGTCAAATTTTTATATCGATAAAAGAAATATACAAAGCTCAAAATAGATATTCTATTTGAATTTTAAGAAAGTATTAGTGCTAACAATACACAGAGAATGATGATATAATAAGCATAAAAATATTTAATTATAGTATTATAGTCAAATATAAGTAATAAAAATTACTTTTTTTACAAGATTTTTAATTTTTCCTAAATATAAATTTTTAATATAAAGAAAAATTCAGATGATTATGTATGCCTCTCGATGTCTCTGGCCTTTGGATGCTTTAACTCACGAAACGAAATCAAAAATAATTCAAATATAGAAAAATATTCCTTATGAAAAGTTTAGCCTTTCCTTGTCTTTCCTGCTAGAGGATAATACAAATATTAGAAAGGAAAACTGTAAATTGAAAAAAAACTTAATTATGAGGAATATAGAATTATATTGTTTGGCTCAAGCTGAGCAATTATTCACGTCACTCATTTTATTTAAAATTAATAGAAAATATGAAAGCAATTTCAAGTTGATAATTTCAATACACGTATATCTATATCTGTACATAGAATATTTCGCATTTTTGGAGGATTCTGCTCAATAAACGCTATATAGGTCTAAGATATATCATGTGTAACTAACTTTTCTTACTCTCTTTGCTTGTGCAACTGCTAGTTATGTTATATTATTGCACACTGGTATATAGTCACTATTCCCTAGACTTATATCTCATGTATTGCAAACCACATAAAATTTTAGCTGGAATTAAAAAAAAATTAAAATATACATATTCTATAATTTTTAATAATTTTGATTTTGAGAATAATTCACGCTTTATAGGTAACGATTAATATTGACTTACGATTATTTATAAATTATTATATTTTTTAAGAACGAGAGTCATATATAATACGCTATGTTTGTTTAAAATGATGAAACTACTTATAACAAATATTATACATTTTTCCGATTGTAGAAATTAAATTTCTTTAAATTTTATGAAATTTAGGTCTTTCAATAATTTTTAAATTTCATGAATCTCTATTATGAAGCACAAAGACGTAAATTAATATTATATAATTATATAAAAAGCAATTAAAAATAGCTGTCGGTATTTTGCAAGAATATCTTGATGAAAGTATAAAATTCCAAAGAAAAATTTCTAAAATATATTCTAAGGATAAAAACAAGATATTAAAAAAAATCTATGAAATTATTCTTTTATAATGAAATTAAGTATAATCTGTTCAGCAAGTATGTATTCAGAGCTTCTCTTTCCTACTTGGTCACTTTGTATGAAATTTTTTTCCGGCGAATTTTTATTTCCAAAATTATATTAATTTGTCTATTAGTAATTTAATATTTTCCTCTTAATTTTTAAATTTTGTATTTTGTGTTTTGTCATTTAAATTTGCTTGGATTTCACTGAAAATTATTTTTGAAAAATATTAAAATTTGTGTATATTCGTATATATTGTTATTTTTTTAAACAATTAGTTATTTTGATCCTATATCTAAAAGAGAATTCAAAATATTTTAAAATACGTAGTGACATGAATTTTAAAAAGGAAATTACGAACTATTTTCGTTTTCTATTGTAAATATCATTGCTTGTGTTTAATATTAAACTTATTCCATTTCCTTCAAATTTCTAGAATAAGCTTTGATGAATATTTGTACTTTATATAAAAATTAGAAAAAGGAGAAGCTGGCTATTTAATTATGCCAAGTATATTTAACAATTAATTCTTATTCATCGATAATCTATTCATGTTTGAAAATTCTTTTGCTAATTCTTGTCTTGGCCCATATTTTTGATAATGTACAACAAATTCTATGAACAACAGCAATTTTATTAACCATATAGTATTGCATAATTTTCACAAATTATCTTGATCGGTAACGGCAGAATGCTTATCTGGCGCTTGAAAACAGTACCAGTTTGAAAATTTGCAGGACTATATAAAATACCATGTGCTGATTTTGTAAGTATGGAACTCTATGTTAACAAAAGCTATTGCAGATTATGGATATAAATAACCAGATGCTATCTCATCCATAGTAACTGTTCCTATTGAAAATATAATACATTTCAGATTAAAATAATGATTTTAGCTTCAAAATACAGATTTAAATTCCAAAGTTGCACTCAATCACTTACGTATGCATTATCAAGTATGATATTTCCTTTATCATTGATAATGATTATACTGTATTACAATTTTCAATAATAAAAATCAATAGTTGAAAAAAATAATGACTAAATAAACAATACATTTTGAAATAATAGAATTTCAGCACAATACATTTTTTAATTGGTACAAAAATGTTTAAAAATAATGTGTTAGCTAATTTGATAGAACAAAAAGAAAACTTGGATATCACAGGCTTCGTGAAAGAAGTAGATGAACGAAAGGGCGACTTAAGAGTCAAAAATATTCATAATAACTTTTCTAATTATCATAATAATGTACACACATTATCAGAATATTAATTTTCATATGTAAATTATAAAAAAATTTACATATGCACAATCTGCACCATCCTTGATCTGCATTTTATAACTTTTACAGATAAATATTGATAATAACTTATGTTTTATATTATTATAATTTGAAATATAATTTGTCTTACTACTTAAAATTACTAAATAAAATTATTTAATAAAATGATAATTTCATGAAAATTATCATTTTATTAAGTAACTTTAGTTTTAATTAAATTTCTTCCAAAATATTTCCTACAAAAACAATTTTTAAAACTTTAAAATTAATTTAATTCTAATTAATTTTAATATTTGTATTTTGTATTAATTTTAATTTCTGTATAAATTAACATCACATTTATTGATCAGAAGTGTGGTTGTTACTTTAACTTTTTAATTTTTAAATTTGAAAAGCAGCAACATTTGAAGAATTTTATAATGGCTGACCGGATTTTCTTGCGTGGTTTCTGCCATAAATTTGTTAAAAGTTTTGTTTGTCACGAACGACTTTTTCTCTAACAAAGAAATAATTTTAATCATTTCTTTGTAAGACAAAAAATTTACAATATATTAAAATATTTATAACGATAAAATAATATGTTTAGTTTAATCAATTATAAAATTGATTTATTGGAAAAAATTGAGCAAGAAAATTATCTTTAAAATATTTATTGTTCTTTATTAATAAATAAACAGCTTAACAAAATGAATAGAAATTATGCATAACGTGAACTTCTTAGAAAATTGTATAAAATTCCTTCAATATCTTGATGTTTTTATATAAGAATATAATTTAAACTTGATCAAATATATTTTTAAAAAATTTTATATACTAAATTTTTAAAATAATTTCTAACAAAAATATTAACCAAAAATAAGCGGAAAATACACGCTGTGGAGTTAAATGACCGATATAGTATTAAAAAAAGTATTTTTATTCTAAAATGTATACAAAAAGTATGTTAAAAGCTACAATAATACTTTTTTTTACATTAACACTCCCAAGGAAAAGACATGATTTTCCTTGGGGCTTTGTTTCTAATGGTAGCCTTTGACAGTTATAAATTTATGAGGACTTTCTAAATTGCTAAAAATTTAAAAGCATTATTATTATAAACTGTAGTTGCTTTCCTAAAGAAACTTTCTAGATCAGTTTATTGCCAATAATGTAATTTTGGCATATCTGCGTTAAACTTTACATTTCTAAACATTCATATGCATAATTTTAAGTCAGTTAATGATAAATTTTAATCGAAAATTATATAATTTATCTAAAATTAAAGATTATAACTTGTCAATTAACTTATTTTAATTGTGTTAAAATATGAGATCTAAAGTCGTATATTTAAACTACAAAAAAGTTAAACAAACATTAAGCATTTAAATTATGTATTAGTTTATTAGTTTGGTTTCCATTCTTTGAGATTTGCCCCAATTAAGTGACTGCCCCAATTAACTAGTGGGCCAGTTAAGCGGAATCAACTGCATATAACTTATATTAAATGCAAGATTAGTAGTATTACAAGTAATTATTGAATAATAACAAAAATTCAGATTTTTTCTTTTAAATAAATTAATTAATATTAACATTGTATAATCAATATATATTAATATATATCAAAATATATACATTACAAAAAATATGGATTTTTAACTTAAATGCAATAACTTAGAAATTAAATAGTCTTAGATTTATGACCACTTTGACTTATGATCACTCATACTTATTACAATGATGTCATTGAAAAATTCTGTGATTGGTTAATGCAATTCCAGGGTTTGAGTCCCAGATCCAATGATGTGATATATGGAAATCATCCTTTTTTTCTGTCTTGTTCTTGTAGTTTCTTTTTCTGGTTCTTTGCTCATTATGTTTATTAAGATAATGTAAGTGTGTTACTAACATTAGTAGTGAGAAATCCATAAATTTTCAACATTTTTTGACTTACAACAGCTGGGCTTGAAACTGAACTCCATTGTAAGTCAAAGACTATCTGTAGTACCTTATAAATTAATAAAATATTAGCAGTTACTAAAATTCCTGGTTAGCAATTTCTGTGCTGAGAGTATGTTTGTAGGTTATTTTTTTTAATAGCTAGCTAAATAAATTACACCTTTTCAATCTTTAATATCTTCAAATCTTGTCCTTGATTCTATATGTTAACATTTTTAATCAGAAAGAAATTTTATAAATCATCATTTATATTATATATAAAAAATTTCATTCCTAAGGCCGTTCTCATATTGCAGTAGGGACAAAACATCTGCTTTCAAAAGTCAGCAAATTAAGAATTATCCACAAGCTCAATAGGAGAGGAAAAATCAATTTTTTTTCCCCTATTCTATCAAGCTTGTATATAGTTCTTAGTTTGCTGTTCTCATATTCCCATTCATAGATTTCTTGCAGTGTAACTTGTATATGTTTTGATTTTTCAAATCAATTCTTAATTTATAAACAGTGATTTTCTCTATTAAATATTTAATATTTACAAATACATGAAAAAATTTTATTTTTTAAATATGAGGGCCAGTTCTGGCTCTAGAGCTTTTAGCACCCAAGTGAAAATTTTTATTATGTCCCCTCAGGTGGTCAGTTTTGATATGAGGACTGGAGCATTTAAATTATATGTAAAAAATAATTGTATCTTACTACAATAATAATAACAATAATAAAACACAAAATATGCCAGCACTCTTTGGCACCCTGAGCAGGTGCTCTACTTGATTGTATGTTGAGCCAGCTCTAATGAAGGCTGTTTGAAAAGTAACTTTTGAACAGCTTTAAAAATTACAAGTACATCAAGAAATATTTATTATATACAGAAAATATTTACATATCTAAATTATTTTTTCCTTTCAATTTGCCACTTGAATTTACATATTTTTCATATCAAAGAATGCCTTTCAATTCCCTTATCAAAGAAATTAGCTCTGGTAAAATTCAGCCATGTCTGTATTCCCATTTTTAACTCTTCATCATCCATAAAATGCTATGTACTCAGTTTTTCATGTGTTGGAAAAAGCGATAATCATTTGGATCAAGATCAAAACTATATAGTGGGTGATCAAACAAATCTCAGTTGAAATGTTGAAGCATTTCTTAAGTACAAGCTGGGGTATGCAGGCACACATTGTCATACTGCAAGATGATGATGAAAGTCAGCATACCATATCTTTTGTTTTGAATGGCACTCCCAAAGTTTTTGTAGTCTCTCACAGTACACTAGAATTGATTATGATTCCTTGTGCCAAAATCCAGAAGCAGAATGATAAGCAAATAATTGCATGTACTGGATTATTGATGATGATGATGATCATTTTAAATCACTGGTTACATGTTGCAAATCAATGATTGTCAATTGAAACCATGATGGCTTGATAGCCATTGAATTTTTTTATGACTGTGCATGCACAACTTTCCACTTGCTTTCTATTTCATTGCTAAAAAATTAACAGAAGTTATTTTCCAAATCATCCTTATACAAGGAATATCTGATTTATTACAGTCCAACTTAATCATTTCTTGATGGTAATTATTTATGACAGAACTTTATATTTATGATGGCCATCACCAACAGTTTTCCAATAATGAAGTCATATCAGTGTACAAGTCTTCAGTGAAAAAATCAGATTCAATAATTCTTTCACCAATGTAACAATCACATTTAACCAAGACAGTCATATTTAATTTCCTTGTATTCTACTAATTAAACTTCTCTGCAAGCCAAATTCTTACGTTAAATTTAAATAAAAATCAGATTAAATTTAATTTTTCAATACAATAATATCCCAGAGTTATGCAATAGATGGGACTGGGAAGTATAATGTAAATCGAAAATTATGTAAGTTGGGGGTACCTACAGATTCCAAATCTAATTTTAGGTACATATGTATTAGGTTCTTAACTGGCTTTATTACCAAGAAAACAACAAGTTATAAAAGTTTATAATATGTAATTGTAATTAAAGACTCTTAATTAACAAATCAGCAAATGAAATATGTACAGTCTATTGCATAAAGCTTTTCACCTGCTTTGTAGGAGCTGAGCTTACTGGATGTTGTTCGGTTGCAAACTCAGGCACTTGTACTGAAAGTCAAGGTAGATTAGAATGGACTTGTCCCTTCTGAATGAAAATAGGGTAGCAGGTATATGCATGGGATGTGCTCGACACGTCCTCTCTCCTAACAAGAATAAGCGATAGCGGCTCACAGCAACATCTTTAACTTAAAGCCTAAATTAACGAATAACTGATAGCAGCTCAGAGCAGTATTGTTAAAGTCTCTCTACTGTCCCGAAGAGCCGAGTTCAAATCCGATCTAGAATAAAATGTTTTTTTGTTCTTTATCTCATTTTCAATTTCATTTAAATTTTAAACATTGCAAGTAAAGGACACCACAAAAAAATTAAAATTTTTTCAGCCAAGTATGCTTTTTTATCTGTTCATTTGAGGGTTAAAAATGATACATGTTAACTTTTGTGTCATTGTTTTACTCTATATTTTAGTTTTTAATAAAGTATTTAATAATTTGTATCATTGTTACTTTTATTAAAATCCTCTTTTGTTCAAATCATTTAATATTCTTTACTCGATACAGTTATCGAGTAAAGACTATTAAATGATTTCAACAAAAGAGGATATCTATAAATATCGATATCTATTTTTATTATAAGTTTTAAATTTATCGATAAATTTAAAAATTTTTTTGGAAAAATACAAAAAATATGAAAGCAAGTAAATCTACCTTGTTAATTATATATACTTTTGTTTTTAACTCTATTATTGCATATTGGTCATTTTTCTCATACGTTTGTCCAATTAGCTCCTTCTCTTTAGAGACACTTTGTTCTATGTCTGTGATTGACTCTCTTTCTTTAATCGTTGCTTGTCCTCTTTTTTAGAATCGCTATTTGAATTAGTATTCGAATTCACTGGGATAAATAAATAAATAAAAAATTTATCCCAGCGATAACTGCTTTCTTCGATTAACTCAAACAAAAATTCTGATTAAATTGCAACATTTAGTGTCTATTTATTGCTTCACTTCTGCTTCTCAATCCTTCATATATAAAAGTTATGAAAGGTCTCATTCATTCTGATATTGTTTATTTTTTAAATCAATGATTAGCCTATAATTTTGATATTTGAATTAGTTTTTCTCTCTTTAATCATGTTACACACTTCGAAGTCAGGAAGTGAACTGAAAAAAGTTTCGACATTTGAACAGAATTTTTCTACAGACTGAAATGTCTACGCTTTATAGTAAATTGTCATATCATTTCTACGAAAATCGAAGTGCATTACCAATTATATTACCATATAAATAGGAATATTGTAGTATTTTCTTTTTAGTACTAATCTATTATAATCTTTTAAGTTTTGATTTATAATTCCAATATATATATAGCTTTCACACAACAATGCAGCCTTTTTAACTTTTTTAGTTTCTATAAATGAATTTTGAGTAACAATTCAAATATATCTGTACTTTTCTTCAGTAATCTATATAATAATAAAAAGACTTCTCTTTTTACAATTCTTTTGTTTCTTTCCAAAACATTTTATTTAGATTTATAAAAAGGTTTAATAATTTTATATCATTAATTTTCCCATAAACTTCAATAATTTCTTAACTACTTTCCAAACTTTACATTCCATTCTTAAGTAATTTTAAATAATCTCTAATTTAACTGTTAATTGGAATTATAAATCAGAGATAACAGAAATATTATCGTATATGATTCGCACAAATAATCGCGTAAGAATGCAAAATCCAAATTATTTCAACGCTTACATAATTCATGTGTATACCAAATATTTTATTTTACATAACAAAATAAACACAGATGATGGTTATAACAAATATTTCATTTTGCACAACAAAATAAATATTCCTCAAGACTTTTTGAGGATTAATTGCAACTGGTAAAATATAGCATATAGTTAAACAGTAATAAAAATTTGACAACAAACAATAATAAAACTTGTTGTTAATTTCAATACTTTGTCCAAAAACCTCCATTTTTAATAACCTGAGTAAATCCTTTCAGCATGCTTTCCACCAAAATTTGACAATTGTCAGTTTGTTTGAAATGTTCCCATTTCACACAAATTTCTTCCCATAATTCATCCTGTGTACTTCCTATTAATGTAGGTGTGGTTAAATCCACCCACAAATTTTCAATTGGATTAAGATCAGCCACTGTAGCTGGCCAATCAATTACCTTTACATTTGCTTGATGTGCTAGCCAATTCTTTGTTATACCTGCCATATGAATTGGAGACTTCTCCTGCACAAAACACACTACCTCGTCTCCAAACAACATCTGTATTGCAGGCATGAGAGAATTTTCCAAAAATCAATATATTGAAGAGCCATAAGATTACCATCAATTTGGACTAGCTCGTCTGGTCCAGCGGAAGTCATCCATTCCCACAAACCTGTAACGATAAAAATGGTTTGTTTTAAATATGCAAAAAATTCTTTGACACAATTATCTGCAGGTAATAGATATCAACGTTTAACAATCATTTATATATTGATATTATAAGTAATGTGTATCCAAAACCTGTTCACATATTTTTATTTGAAATATGGAGTCTTAATTGGTCTTATTTGCATGGTTACTATAAAATATATATAAATATTAAATAATAAATATTTATTAAAAATAAAAAAAAAAACAATTTCCTTCATTTAAAATATCTATGAAATGGGATGTAACTAATCTATATCACGTGACCAACAAGGTTTACGTCAAAAAATGACTTGTATGTCAATCATCTGTAATCACGCGACATTTCCAGCCTTCTGGAAAAATGTCTGGCATCATCCGCGTTGAGAAAGAATCACTCGATATTGTGGAAGTATGAATTGTAGACGAAAAAATCGAAAAAGGTGAACTCTAAATCAATGCAAAATGCGTTAATAGATTTGTAAATATAAATATTTTTACAAATTATTGCTTATTTCGAGAGAGAAAGTTCGGATCTTCACCAAAAAACCTAAATTAAATCTACCATAATTCAGAGATTTTTCGAAGATGCGTTTTCGCCGATTTAATATATTAATTAAAATAGAGCCATCGATATCGCTCCGCACCACAGTTAACAATTCTTCCATTATTGCGCGACGCGAGGATTTACCGTGGCGGTAACCACCACCGGGCAAAATGTCTCGGAAAGTAATGTACAGTCTATTGCATAAAGCTTTTCACCTGCTTCGTAGGAGCTGAACTTACGGGATGTTGATCGGTTGCAAACTCAGGCACTTGTACTGAAAGTCAAGGTAGATTAGAATGGATTTGTCCCTTCTGAATGAAAATAGGGTAGCAAGTATATGCGTGGGATGTGCTCGTCACGTGCTCTCTCCTGACAAGAATAAGCGATAGCGGCTGACAGCAGTATCGTTAAAGGCTCTGTCTACTGTCCCGAATAGCCGAGTTCGAATCAGGGCCATCTGGAACACACTTCTTACCGGGCCAGCTACAACGGTTTGTGACGTCACATAAGAGATCTGACTCGCCATACAGAATTGCAAGGGCTATGTTAGAAGCATATTTAATTAATTGATTTCGATACCATTCTTCATATTTTGACAAATTAAAATTCTATAAATTATGTTTGTTATTACAAAAGATTAAATCACTGCTAATTTAAATAGAAAAGGCAATATTTAAATGAAGAAAACTGCAAATGATAAAATGAAAAATGTAATTATATGTTTTTGAATTTCTAAATGATTTCAAACCAAATTTTTATAAATATTTAAAATGTAATGAATATAATTCTGTACATTTAAAAAGAATAAGGCAATACAATTAAAATATTTTTTATTTACAAATATGCAGTTACATTATATATACAGTATTTATATATTTTACTTCAAAAGTTGTGCATATACATAAAAGCTTACAATACAATTAGAATGCAATGTTATTCAGTCTGTAGTTTAATTATAAATTCAACCTAGGAAAAAGGCACATTTTTTTCATATTGCACTAATTTAACAATTTTGGAAAATAAATGGGAAAACTAATAAATGGAGCCAACATAGTTTTTTACATGCTAATTGTATAATATACCATTTTGTTCCAATCCAAAGTTTACATAAAAATAACATTTTCAACTTAAATCTAAAATACCAAAAAAAAAGATGTTACTTAATTTTCACAAACCTAAAAAAAGATAATTTATGAACTTGTTAATGTTGATAATTTTCTTTTAGTACTGCTGACTTTTTTATCATTTATCATTTTAGTGTAATTATTAAGATAAATGTTTGCTATTTCTGATAAGCATTGTTTTACAAGATTTAAAAGGTCATTTCCACAACTGTGTTAAATCCACAACTGTGTTGAATCTTTTAATTCAACTTACAAGTTGAATTAAAAGATTCTTGGGCCCAGAAAATTTAAGAAATGCATTTTCATAAGTCTGGCTGATTAATTTTTGAAAAATCTGAAATGAATTAACTATAATATGAATTAATATATTCTGGGGCCATTTTAGTTGTCCTCTGTCTGATAAAATTAAATATTTAAAAATTTCTTCAGGACATTCTAGCTCTAAAAAAGAAAATTCTAAAAAAATCAGACTGTTATTTTTATATATAATAGCAACCAAACGAAAAACAAGCGTGCATTTTAATGGCGTCTGAGAATGGAAAGATCTTAAAGCATTAGAAATTATGTTAAATTTACTATTAGAAGAATATTCACTTATCTATTTTATTCAAGACGAGATATAGAAATCTTCTGAAGCAAGTATAAGCTGTCAAATTATATATAAAATGGACAAATTACAAAGAAATTGAGTAAAACACATTACCGTACACTACCGTTACTACAAGTAAGATCTCGTTGGTGACGTCACGACTGCTTTTCAAAGCAACGAATGTTTTCTAGGTGGCGTTGATCTGGCCGGTAAGAAGTGTGTTCCAGATGGCCCTGGTTCGAATCCGATCTAGAAAAATATTATTTTTTTGTTCTTTATCGCGTTTTCAATTTCGTTTAAATTTTAAACATTGCAAGTAAAGGACACTATAAAAAGAATAAAATTTTTTTCAGCCAAGTATGCAATTTCATCTGTTCATTTGAGGGTTAAAAACTATACATGTTAACTTTTGTGTCGTCGTTTTATTCTATATTTTAGTTTATAATAAAGTATTTAATAATTTGTATCATCGTTACTTTTACTAAAATCCTCTTTTGTTCAAATCATTTAATATTCTTTACTCGATATAGATATCGAGTAATGAATATTAAATGATTTGAACAAAAGAGGATATCGATATCTATTTTTATTAAAAGTTTTAAGTTTATCGATAAATTTAAAACTTTTTTCGGAAAAATACAAAAAAATATGAAAACTAATAAATCTACCTTTTTAACTTTTGTTTTTAACTCTACTATCGCATATTGGTCATTTTTCTCACACGTTTGTCCAATTAGCTCCTTCTCTTTAAGACAATTTGTTCTACGCCTGTGATTGATTCTCTCTTTTTAGTCATTACTCGTTCTTTTTTTAGAATCGCTATTCGAATACACTGGGATAAATATATAATAAAATATTTATCCCAGCGACAAATGCTTTCTTAGATTAACTCAAACAAAAATTCGGATTAAATTTCAACGTTTATAGTGTCTATTTACTGTTTCACATCTGCTTCTCATTCCTTTATATATGCGAAACGTCTTATTCATTCCGATATTGTTTATTTTTTTAAATCGATGGTTAGCCTATAATTTTGATATTTGCATTAGTTTGTCTCTCTTTAATCATGTTACACACTACGAAGTCGGGAGTTGAACTGCAAAAGGTTTCGACATTTGAACAGAATTTTTCTAATAGACTGAAATATCTGCGCTTTATAGTAAATTGTCATGTCATTTCTTCGAAAAGCAAAGCGCATTACCAATTATATTACCGTAAGCGGCGCGTTATGGCTTCATGAGGCCCGGGCAAATAAGAATTTGGGGGCCCCATGTACAGAGTTGAATTTTTCTTCGAGGGAAATTCCATGCTTCCGGTATAATCTAACCATGTATAATGTGATATAGGATTTTAAGATTGACAACTATAATGGCCCGTTCTACGAGGATGGTTTCTATTTTGAAAAAAAAACAATAAAATTCAATTATACATTTCTCTGGTTATTGTTGATTAGTAGTAGAAATCGTATACCGCGCTTATTTCGCCGCTGAAGTCTTTCAGCCCATGTTCAGCCTCATCAGCAGAATAAGGGGCGGAATGACATTCTAAGGTCCCAAAGAAAATATATTATGAGATAGGATCGTTGCATAGGGCTGATCTGTACACAACAATGCGTCTGCCCTGCGCTAGGGTGTTTATAGTTCATATGTTGCCATACGCATGTGTCACATCTGCAATCTAGTATCCCAGATATGGGATAGAAATTTAATTTCCGATGTTTTTTCTACAAAAATGAGTTTATAGAATATTGATTTGGGGCCCCCTGTTGATGGAGGCCCAGGCAATTGCCTTTTTTGCCCATAGGATAACGCGCCACTGATTACCGTATAAACAGAAATATTGTCGTATTCTCTTTTTATCTCTAGCTTATTATAAAATTTTAAGTTTTGATTTATATTTCCAATAAATTCATAACTTTCGCACAACATTGTAGCCTTTTTTAATTTTTTTTAGTTTCTATAAATTTAATTTTTTAATTTTTTTTAGTTTCTATAAATGCATTTCGAGTAACAATTCAAATATTTCTGTACGCATCTTCAGTAATCTATATAATAATAAAAGATTTCTCTTTTCACAATTCTCTTGTTTCTTTCCGGAATATTTTATTTAAACTATTTTAAATTATTAAATTTTTTATACATTAATTTTCCCATAAATTTCAATAATTTCTTAATTACTTTCCAAACTTTACATTCCATTTTAAGTAATTTTAAATAATCTCTAATTTAACTGTTAATTGGAATTATTAATTAAAGATAACGGAAATATATATGATTCGCACAAATAATTGCGTAAGAATGCAAAATCCAAATTATTTCAACGCTTACTAGTTCATGTGTATAGCAGATATTTTATTTTACATAACAAAATAAACACAGATAATGGTTTTAACAGATATTTTATTTTGCACAACAAAATAAATATTCCTCGAGACTTTTTGAGGATTAATTGCAACTGGTAAAATATAACAAGGAGTATAAAATATAGCATATACTTAAACGTAATAAAAATATGACAACAAACAATAATAAAAATTGTCGTTAACTTCAATAATTTGTCCAAAAACCTCCATTTTCAATAACCTGAGCCATTCTTTTCGGCATGCTTTCCACCAAAATTTGCATTTGCCGGAAATGTTCCCATTTTACACAAATTTCTTCCCATCATTCGTCCGGTGTGCTTCCTGTTAACGTAGGTGTGGTTAAATCCGCCCACAAATTTTCAATTGGATTAAGATCAGCCGCTGTAGCTGGCCAGTCGATCACCTTTACATTTTGTTGATGCGCTAGCCAATTCTTCGTTATGCCTGCCGTGTGAATTGGAGACTTGTCCCGCACAAAACACACCACGTTTCCAAACAACATCTGGAGTGCAGGCACCGGAGAATTTTCCAAAATATCGATATATTGAAGCGCCGTAAGATTACCATCTATTCGGACTAGCTCACCTGGTCCAGCGGAAGTCATCCATCCCCACAAACCTGTAATGATAAAAAATGTTTTATTTTAAATATGCAAAAAATTCTTTGACAAAACTATCTGCAGGTAATAGATATCAACGTTTAAGAATCATTAATATATTGATATTAGAAGCAATGTGTATCCAAAACCTGTTCACCTATTTTTACTTGAAATATGGGTTTCTTAATTCGTCTTATTTCCACGGTTACTATAAAATATACATAACAAACTAATAAATGACACGCTGTATAATCCTGGACGCTATTAGATGAATTTTCCAAAAATAAACTCAGTGAACATGAAAAATCATCTATAATCAGAAAACAGATTATGTATAAACTTATACGAATTAATCTCGAATATGACAATTCCCCGCTCTTCCCCAGTAGCACTTTGCCACATTTTTCTCCCTCGCCATAACATTTCTTTAGAACTGATTACTCGTATTAGTTGTTTAATGCAAAAATTTGTTTATGTTGCGCTATTACAAACGTTTTGTAAAAATACACGGTAGTAAATTCAGATTATCGTTATGATGGACGTAATGCTTTATGAAAACGATGTCTTTTATTCACAATGAAAAGTGTTGGCAGACATTACATTACGATAGCTATGAGTTTTCACCTAACTTTTTTATGTTTCAACATCGTCCCAATTAAAATATTTGGAACAAACTTTCATGCGAGAATTTTTGAATAGCTTTAACGCGAAGATGTATACTCCCCTTCCTCCTATTTCTAATAACATATAAAACCCCGTCGCCCTTATCGCTAGTTATTTAACATACGGAACATACCTATCTGTGTTTTCGAATAGCTTAAAACTTGACCTGACATATTTAGTGAAGAACCTACTCCACCGAGGCAACTAAATATTTTTAAATATCCGATTGGATGAGCGTTATGTAATTTAGAATAGTTAACGTGTATCATCGCATTTTTCATAGGAAAAAACCTATACACGAATAAAGACATCATTATGAGGAGTTGCATTGCCTCAATTAATTCGCGTGTCTAACTTGTGCTTTTAAGCGTAAGTGGTTGCGAAACAATATCGTTATCGTATGTTCACTTCGCTCATTGGTCTTCCATGATAAATACCGCTTGAAACTTTGAACTTATTGGCAGATGGTAAAGAATATAGCAATCAATGATTTTCTAGCAGAAAATAGCGTGTCGTGATTGGCTGCATCGGAATGACACTACCAAAATGATTCGCTCATGAAAAATAACACATTTAAACTGTAAAAGAGAACGGTTTTATTTAAATTATCAAGAAACACGTGCTCTCTTTCGTCAATCTTTACAATTGGATAAGACGTTACTGCAGACGGACTAGAACTGATGTTTTAGGAAGTGCAAATTATAAATATAGAATATGTATTAGAAATGACATAATATTATTTACGTAGTTAAATCGTTCGTAAAACGTTCAAAGCTCTGCCCTCTTACAGAATCACTTAACGGAAATAAATAAATATATATATACACCTGTAGTGTTTTGATTTAGATTTTTCGCAAATAACACGTCATGATTAAAGCAATCCTCAAAAAAATTATAACATTCTTTTTTTAGTATATGCACACATCTTGTAGTTAAGACCGTTCGTTATTTTTAGGCACTATCCAGTAAAGGCGAACTTTTTGAAACGAATATCTTTTTACTTAATAATTGTCATTGGTTAAGGCGCTATGGGTTCAATTTACATCGCTACTTGTACGCTTACTTTTGATAAGTGTAAATAGTGTAAAGAGATACCCGTATTGTATTCTTGAGGATCGTGGAGGTTATTAGACCTCAAAATGAATCTTTTCTACCATTTATCAATAACATTAGCTTTATTCTTAAAGCAATTAATAATACAAGTTCTCTTAGGATACAAAACAAAACAGAACAAAAAGTTCGGGAGTGCTGGAGGTTGATTTGAATCAACCTCAGGCCCATGACATTACAGGTACCTAATGACATACTATATAATCCTGGATGCTATTAGACGACTTTTCCAAAAATAAACGAAGTTATTACTCTGTGAACATGAAAAAGCATCTATGATCAGAAAACAGATTATGTATAAACTTATATGAATTAATCTCGAATATGACAATTCCTCCTGCTCTTCCCTAGTAGAACTTAGTCATATCTTTTTCCCTCGCCATAACATTTCTTTACAACTGACTACCCCTATTAGTTGTTTAATGCAAAAATTTGTTTATGTTGTGCTATTACAAATGTTTTGTAAAAATACATGGTAGTAAATTCAAAGTATCGTTATGATGAACATAATGCTTTATGAAAATGATGTCTTTCATTCACAATGAAAAGTGTTGGCAGACATTACATCATGATAGCTATGAGTTTTCATGTAACTTTATGTTTCAACATCGTCCAAATTAAAATATTTGGAACAAAACTTTTGTACGAGAATTTTTGAATAGCTTCAACGCGAAGGTGTTTCACTCCCCTTCCTCCTATGCAACAATCACATAAAATCCCGTCGCCCTTATCGCTAGTTATGTAATATATGGAGCATACCTATCTATGTTTTCGAATAGCTTAAAACTTGGCCTGACCTATTTAGTGAAGGACCTAATCCACTGAGGCAACTAAATGTTTTTAAATACCCAATTGGATGGGTGTTATGTAATTTAGAATAATTAACGTGTATCATTGCATTTTTCATAGAAAAAAACCTATACACGAATAAAGACATCAATATAAGGAGTTGCATTGCCTGAATTCATTTGCATGTCTAACCTGCGCTTTTAAACGTAAGTGGTTGCGAAACAATATCATTATCGTATGTTCACTTCACTCATTGGTCTTCCATGATAAATACTG
The DNA here is from genome assembly GCA_000484575.1 of Olivierus martensii. Classification (NCBI taxonomy): domain Eukaryota; kingdom Metazoa; phylum Arthropoda; class Arachnida; order Scorpiones; family Buthidae; genus Olivierus; species Olivierus martensii. Next base: position 74,255 of record AYEL01090254.1, on the reverse strand, counting down.
TTGCGAAACAATATCATTATCGTATGTTCATTTCGCTCATTGGTCGTTCATGATAAATACCGCATGAAACTTTGAACTTATTGGCAGATGGTAAAGAATACAGCAATCAATGATTTTCTAGCAGAAAATACTATATCGTGATTGGCTGCATCGGAATGACACTACTAAAATGATTCGCTCCTGAAAATTAACACATTTAAATTGTAAAAGAGAAATGTTTTATTTAAATTATCAAGAAACACATGCTCTCTTTCATCAATCTTTACAATTGGATAAGACATTACTGCAGACAGACTAAAACTGATGATTTAGGAAGTGGAAACTATAAATATATGTATCAGAAATGACATAAGATTACTTACGTAGTTAAAATGTTCGTAAAAATGTTTAAAGCTCTGCCCTCTTACAGAATCACTTAACGGAAATATAAATATATATATATACACACATATACATATACACATACATGTAGTGTTTTGATTGAGATTTTTCACAAAAAACACTCCATTATTAAAGCAATCCTCAAACAATTTATAATTTATAACAGAATCTTTATTTAGTATATGCACACACACCTTGTAGTTAAGACAGTTTGTTATTCCCAGGCACTATCCAGTAAAGGCAAATTTTTGAAACGAATATCTTTTTACTTAATAATTGTCATTGGTTAAGGGTGCTATGTGTTCAATTCACATTGCTACTTGTATGATTACTTTTGATGATTATAAATAGTATTGTATATTAATTTATAGCAGCAATTGAATTTTTTTACTGTTTATATTAATAATAAAATGTATTCTAACCTCTAATACTTTTATTGTATTTGAAAGATTGTTATGATAATGTATACAGATCTCCACTGACAGAGATTGGTTAGTAAATAAATATATATATATAGTAAAATATAAATACAGTATTTGATATTTAATAAAACTTGATACTAAGTTGTATAGCAGCAAAAATAAATGTCTGGTGGGCATATGTTGTTGTGGAAAGTGTGCTCTGCAAAATTATGGGAAGTATAAGCAAGCTATATTATATTGTGTTTAAATTGTCAGGAAAGTAATTTTATATCACTTTTAGCAAACTAGTGGCTAGAGTAATACATAAGAAATGGAATGCATATGTGATTAACTCACCTACAGAAAATCTCCTGCTCCTTCTTTTTTGATAAATGTATGGGCTAGCATATCTTTTTTTCCCTTTGGCTGGTGTACCCAGATATCACCAGCTCCATCACTATAGAATATCTTTTCACACAATATCTTGCCACAGTGCTTCAGTCTGAATTGTTCCATTGTTGTTACTGATATGCAAATCCTATGCAGTCAATCATATGTCTTGTAGTTAAGAGTTATTTTTTGGCAGCTCTCCCACCTCCAAAATCTGCCTCATGTAATCTGTTAAAAGAAAATTATGCACTTACTGTTACTGCAATATTAAAATGTATATTTCAATTAAACTATATTATCTTCAATAGTCAATAACGAAATATTTTTTTGCGATATATTTGTATTAGTTATACATTTTTTGGATGCTTGGAAAACATCCGCATTCACTCCATAGTATTGTGGAATACTTTTGAGCCTCCTCCTCTACGAATGCATCCCCTGCGAAAAAAGGCTGCCTATATCACGTATTCATTATGATAATAGTATGCCAATAGGTTAAAATAAAGTTGATTGTCTTATAATATTTATAACTGATCATTATATGGATGCTTATATGAGCAGGTTCAAATACTTTGGTTTCTGAAACAATTAGCCGGTATGACTTAACAACCACTCTGGCAAGCCTTTTCTGCCCTGTCTCTATGGCAATCTTGCCGAAAACGTAACATTTTGTAAGATCTATAACGTATTTGTAAAATCTGTAATCTGTTTTATTAAATCTATCATCTATAATCTTTTTTACAAAAATCAAAATCTCTGCAAGACCTATCGATAGATCCCACTTCTGCCCTGCCGGTGCGACTCTCAAGTCATATCAATCGATATTTTATTAATAGATTAATCTGCAAATAAAACTTATCTAAACAAATAAATTTATTTTCATAAAACTTATCTGTTTATAATTATATTTTAGAACACTACATATTTTCTATTAACAGTGTCTCTGGAGACAGATAGTGCCAATTCTGTTTTCATCATTCTGGCCGTTTTAAAGGGATTTTTTTTGCTAGTTTGTCTCAGACTTTCATCATCTTCAGCTGTTGTCAATCTTGGTCTACTTGTTGATTTCCCTGCAGAAATGCACCTTGTTTCTTCATAACGTTTGCAGATATATATTACATTTCATGTGCTTATTTTAAACATTTTGGCAATTCGTTTGATACTTTTCCCTTATTAATTTTCTAAAACTTGTCGATTGGTTTGGGCATAACTGTCGTTGGTTATTTTATATATACACAAAAAATGAGACTCAATCCTTCATGCAGTCAAAAGAAAATAACTTTCGCTCACACTTCTAAGTTATTTCCACATTATACCATAGGGAGCAGTGCAGTAACTTATCTCTTGATTACGCGTATAATTATATCGATGCTGTGCACTATTTGTGTTATATTAGTAACAAAATAGATTAGTTTATTATTAATAATACAAAAATTCTCAACAGAACAGCCAAAAATCATCTTGCTGACAACATATTTGAGCACGTGACGTAAAACTTATCTACCCCCGACACTAAGATAAAACCTCAATGCAATTGTCCCCTTATCTCCACATATTTTTGTAGGCGAACAGTTTTTTAAATAAGTGGCAGTCGAAATAGCCTCCGCCCAAAATTCCAATGGAAGGGAGGCATCAATAAGCATAGTCCTAGCTTGATCTAAGAGAGTCCTATTAGCTCTTTCTGCTACGCCGTTACTTTGCGGTGAGTACGGGACTGTTCTTTGATGATGAATTCCGTTGGATTTAAAAAGATCTAGAAATTTTTGGTTCACGAACATCAGTTCTAACAGCTTTTATTTTGGAACCCAGTTCATTTTCCCTACGATTTTTAAACTCAATAAATTTTCGTTCTTTTTAATAAAGTTTCGTTCTATTTTCCTTCTTTTTAAGAACGAAAGACGAAGTCTTTCGTTCTTAAAAAGAAGGAAAATATTCGTCTAGTAAAAGAATCAACGATTACATATACATATCTGGAACCTCCAAGAGACACCTAAGATTAATTTTACAATCATCAGTGTGAGTTGTATTTATTTTTATTATGACTAATTTCCTATAAAGCATTTTTTTTATAAAATCCAACACTATTCCAAAAAGGATTTTCCAACACTGTTGCAAAAAAATTTTATATATTCAAAAACTATTAATGTTCATATTAAGTGAATTAAAGTTTTACCTGGAAAGTTTTATATACTGGAATCGCCTGGAAAAAGCAATCTCATTGGATTGAAGTAATGTATGGAAGCCAAACAACTTTGACCTGGGTGAAAACCTTTATGCAATACACTGTACATATATAAGTGTATATATATATATATATATATATATATATATACTATGTAATTATGAAAAAACAAATGGGTGAAAGGACAGATTGAGAAGATACATATCTTTGAATTTATATAAGTCAGGGCATTACTGTATTTAATAGTATTTCATTGTTTGATAGATTACCAATGCAGAAACACTTCAACTGTCTATTCACAGACTCTGGATATCTTATTTTACTTTTTCAAAAATTTTCTTGGAATCTAATCCAAGATATTGATTCCTATATTCTACATTTTTGCAAAGTCTATCACATGATTTGGATAGCTTTTGGTTGGACTAGAATGAATCCTATCACTTAATTATCAACCAGTAACTGGAGAGCAGCATTAAAAAATATTTTTCATTATGCTTATTTTTGCTACAAACTTGTATACCTGAATGTATCTATCTATATTATATTAGGCTGCTTAACGTTTCTGGCATTTAACAGCATGCAATGTCAGAATCATCATAACATCAGCATCACCAACATAACATCAGATTTTGAATATTGTGATATAATTCCAAAATTATTATCCTGACAATGATTCTATATATCTGATAGCATGTTTGTGAAATCATAACTCCTTGCAGAATTCTTAATCAGAGCTTTAATAATAATCCAATATTAAAGTACCCCAGTTAATAGAAAGATATAGCAATACCCAAAATCAAACAAACATTTAAAGGATTAAACACGTATTTTCTTTCTGATCCAGAATGCCATAATCCATAGTATGATTTTAATGGCAACATATCCTATTTTACTTGTATAGTCATTGAAGTGATTTTGCAAAGTTTGATCCAAGTAATTGAAAGGGTGTGAGAATGTATGAGGAACAGATAAACATCAGACATTCACTTTTATATTGAGATAGTTCTCAACTTTACAAATTAATTTGTTCCTAGAGTGTTATCATATAATAAGAATTCTGGGAATTTATTTCCTATAGATATAATGTTTAAAACAGGAATTCTGTTCTCAGCAATGAAATTTGGCTATAGTATTATAAGCATTAAGTAAAGTATAATATTAAATAAATTTCAACTAAACAATAATTATATATTTAATTTAATTGGAACTACTCCAGATCTGTTTTCTGTTTTTTACAGAATTTTTAATTAAAGAATTTAGTTTTTAAATATGTTTTTAATATAATCATTGTAAAGAATTTGAATTGTAATTTTTAAAAAAATAAATTTTGTTTAAAAATTTGTTATTACCTGCATGCACTAAAAATTACAGTGATACAAAATCTGTAAAAAACAGAAAACAGATCTGGAGTAGTTCCAATTAAATTAAATGTAAATATCACTTCTATTTTTGAAATTATTAATTAATAATTATATAATTTTTTTTTAGTTATATAATCATAAAGACTATATAAGAATTATATTTAAAGAAATGAAAACATTGCCTTTAAAATTAAGAAATTATGATGATAAGTTATTTATTTTCATACAAATATTAAAGAATTTTTTATTCTTTGTCATTATCAAAGATGAATAGATGAGCTTTTATACAGATGAATTACTATCTTATAGGAATGAAAGTTAAATACTTAATTACCCAAGGAAATCATAATCACCAGAGGACATGCTACTTCTGCTTCTCAATTTATCATACAGTATTGATTTTTCTCTGTATAATGTCTAGCAAATTCTCTATATAATGTATAGTAGATATTGGGTTTACAGTAGACATTCCATCATCAACTATGAATCCAATAATAATATATTATATCTACATATAAGTTTGAAATGACATATTTATGAATATTTAACATTTATTTATTGCAATTAATGTTCATATTTTTGATTTTGTTGAAAAAGAACTCATAATCTGACAACTCTCTATATACAGATTCCATATCTGATTTTTTTTTAATATTTTCTTTATTTTTTATGAATAAAGCACAGGAACAAGCTGCTGTTTGTCTTTGCAAAAATAATAAAACATGATTACTAAGCATTATTGTAGTTGTATATCTTTTTTAAAATCTGTTGAATATTCAGAGTTTTATTGATTGGAGAATCAAACTTATTTATAATAATGGATTTATAGAAAATCACATTCTGAGTTATGATTGATTCAAATTATGAATAAAATTCTTGCACATCTTCCCATTTTAAGTTGGGAATTCTTTTGTAATAATTTACTAAAATATTAAAAATTAAAATATTCAGATATGATGAATTCAATACATAAAATATTCAGGTATGATGAATTGAATTCATCATACCTGAATGTTTCACATTTTGATTAAATTATTATAAAATTTATTTTATTTTATAGTAAAATAATTCTTATTACTCCAGACTTATGAAATTTATCAGTTTCTTTGGAAATACTTTCTCTTCATTATAGTAAAATTTAAAAATCTTTAGCTCATTTGGAATTCTAAAGATTTTTTGAAAGAAAATTTTTTTAGAATTTCTTCAAGATTTCAATATCATTGCTACTTATTATGATAAAACTTTCTTAAAACTATTTGTAGATAATACATAACTGCTTCTGATGATTATAACTAATATGTCTTTCAATATTAATTGAGAAAAATTAATGTTAAAAACTAAAATTTGATAATGTAATTTAAAAAAAATTACTGTTCATAATTTCTCCCAGTTCATATTTTTGCTAAAAGTAATCCTGTTAATAGAAGTTTACACAATAATAGACCATACAAAATTTGGTTAAAACTGATCTAATAGTTCTCAAAATATGAAAAAATAAAGGCATAGTCTCTTTCAATTATAACAAATCTCTATAGACTTTGATATTTTGTTCACTTTGTCTGAAATTCACTAAAACTGAACTAACTCTGTCCTCATACAGTATTTATATTTGACTATCAATTGCAGACTTGTGATATTATTTGATTTCTTTTAAATCATTTTGAAAATGAAATAATAATATTGATTATAGGTTAATTTTTAAATATTTTTAATGGAATTGAGGTAGTTCTCAACTTATGATGGGGTTTTGTTCCAATATCTCCATTGTAAGTTGAACTTTTTTAATTCTTGATTTGTTTGATTTCTGTTTTAATATTTTCATAATTTAGGTTTCTATTTAACTTAAAATGATTAACTTAAAGCTTTATTTTTGCTTTCTTTTTTACATTGGAATTTTCATCAGTAGCATTATTTCTCTTACTGGACATGACACAGTTACAATGAGATACAGTAATAGGCTTTGCTTGCCAACTATTGCAACATTGTGATGTGTATACAAAAGAAATGTGATATATGTTTGTATGTGCAAGCAACAAAATGAATTAGAGAATTTTTAATAATAATTTTTGGTCATTGTAAGTGTGAATCATCATAAGTTGAGGACTATCTGTATATCAATATTTTATTAATTGAATATTAAAAAAATTATAAACAGTTTATTTTTATACATAAAAAAATTCATTTTATCATTGAAATGAAAATATATTAGCCCAACTTTTTTGCAATTTATAGTCAAAAAGGTAAAATTCAAAATTTACTACAGATATGATACTTGTATTTTGCTTTTTCGCTAGAAAAAATTATTTATTATTATTATATATTATATATAAATTGCTTTTCTGTGAGCAGAGAACTGCTTTTCAGGTCAAATTTTACCAATTGTGACAGAGATCATTCAGCATATTCTCATTCCTGCCCATCATGGAAAATTGAGGAGGAGTACAGTCTGTGCCAACCAGAGTATTTTCTCTGCTGAGGCACATAAGCAAGTCACTCCTTTTCATCTGACAAGGAAACATCGCACCCAATGTGTCTGGGATTTTGCCGATATTTTGTCATCTGAAAGAGCATAAAAAGTAGATGAAGAATCACCCCTATATTGGGGGACACTACTCTAGCATTTTTGAGAAAATTGCTTTTGAAATTTCAGAAATTTTTTGTTTTACTTAAATAGCGAACGACAGATATTCGACTGCATGATGTAGTGGCGAATTTTACACATTTTAAAATAATGTTTACATATATTAGAGAAATACAGCATTTATTTCAATATATTTTTGAAAAATATGAAGTATACACTATTCAAAAAATAAAATTTTGTTTTTCATGTAACTATCTATGTATCTTTGTATATGGAGAATTATAAATAAAATATATATTTTGAAAAAATATTTTCACCTGCTACTAAGTTAATAATTTAAGAAAAATGTAAATATTGAATATAACTTTTTAATTATAAGTATTAACTTAAAAATAAATCCTAGCATGTTGATTGCTGATAAAAAATAATAATATAATTATTTTGGCAGATGTAACTTTATATAATGGAAACAAAGAAATAGAAACCATGGAAATATATGAAAAAGAAAATATGCAAGCAATTGGAGATGTTGAAGACGAAGAAAAGAGAGAATTAAAGAGAAAGTTAAAGGCATCTTATAATAAAATTCACCAATTGGAAAAACAGTTAAATGAATTTTTGAAAATGTATTCAACAGTGATTAAATATGGTTCTTTTAAAACAGTCATTCCAAGGTTTTATATAGTCTGAAAAGATTGTTAACAATGCATTAAAATTATACATATCTTGTGGTAGTAGTAGTAGTATGAAGAAATCAGGAAACAAAACTTGCCATATCCATGTGATCCCATTTTAGAGAAACGGATAGCAAATTTTAAATTCACTTCTGGAATTAATAAGTAAACTATATACTATAATATAATATTAATGTAAATATAAAAGAAAAATAAACATACTTAATTTCGGGTGATTTAATAAATGTGGTTGTTAATTATAATTAAAAAAAATAAATGACGAAACAAAACTTTTATTTTTGTACGAGTAAATATTTACATATGAAAAAAGTCTTTAAGACAGTAAAAAATAGTATGTTAATTCCGTTACGAATAATGCAAGTTAAACATTTTCCTAAAACAATTATGCATTATTTAATATTCTTTGGCATGTTTTTAAATTTCTAAATGCATTTTCTTTTCCTAATATGGTTGTATGAATGCGACTTAAAGTATTTTTACGAAAATTCTATAGTACCGTATAGAGAGAAATCGGCCAAAGGATATAAAATGGAGGCTGCAGATCAGGATGCACTACTCTATAAATCTAGGGATTCTAATTTTCGAGAGTCGGATATCTGTGTAACCTAATCTGTGGATTTTACTCACTCATGGGAAAAATGAAACATATCAATGTTTCATTTTTCCTCAACCGCCTCTGAGCGGTTGAGTGAAGTTTACATGGCCATGTTATTTCCTGGATTTTAAACTCTTTGTATCATAAAAAATTATCAATTTATTTGAAAAATGCTTCAAACAAATTTTATCATTTTCGAGAAGAAATAAACAACTTCCGCCACCATCAGTCTAATCAATGAGAAAACCGTCCAATAAAGAAATGCACCCCATGACAAGCACTAAGAATACGCTTCTATTGGCGCAACCTGCATATAAACAACAGTGGAACTACGCGACATTCTGAACGCATTACGCTAAAACAGTGGTTCTCAACCACTGTGCCACCAAAACTTTGACGGTGTGCCGCGAAAAATTAAGAATGTTTGTATGTATATAATTGTATGAATCATATATATTAATAGTGAAACATGGTTGACTGGATATCCCTTTTGCAGTCGAACCATTGTGCCAATTCTTATAAGTAAGATATCGTTAGAAAAACATAATCCTCGAATTTCTGCAACAGCCGAAATTTTTTGTCGTTTTTAAAAATTAAGGAATTAAAATTATAGCTTCTCTAAAAAGACAAAATCCGCAGGTGGCGCTATAACTTAATAACTAAATCTCTACTTAATAATGACCACCGTTTAATGATCTCGTGCTAGTATGTCTGTAATCTGAATGTAATAAATAAGAATAAATATAATAATCTCTCAATAAAAATTCATTGCCATATCTAAATTATTATTTAAAATATTTAGGTGTGCCGCCAAATTTTAAAATGTGTTCCTCAACAGAAAAAAGGTTGAGAACCACTGGGCTAATAGTTGGCAACCACGCATGTCACTATGATTGTACATATGCTTGCGCGAGTAACAATACAGAACTATGGTAAACACAGTGTCGCCGCACTTGACCATGAGTAATGGATTAATTTATAACTGAGATATATTTAAGTCCTACTTTTTTTTAATCATCATAAAAAAATAACCTATAATAACTATACGCCGACAATACGATCTCTAATTAATTATCGTATGTTTCTGAAATTTCTTGATTTAAGCTTGTTATCGATAAATTGATTTTTGTTCATAAAATACTTTCTAATAAGTTCTCTAACCGATACATAGAAATTAAAACAATAACAGTACACGCAAACTTTGTGATTCCTAAACTTGAAAGCGAAAATTCCCATATTTCATTCAATGCGATATTTTCCTGTACTAGTATGTATACGTTTACTGACAAATTCGAATAAGAAACGTAATTTTTGAGATACATTCAACAAAAGTTAAATTTTTATTGAATGTATCACAAAAACGCGCGTATTTTCTTGTAGACACTCTCCCCTTTCCTGTTATGTTATGCATTGTCAGTTTATCTGTTTTGGTGCAAAATACATATTTCAAATATTGCTAATATTGTAAAATAAATATTTAAAAAACATATTTCCATTGTTTTTTACATTGCTCTACTTTCATACACATTTCAGGAATCAATTAAGTACAAAAGTCGAGGACCACCTGTATATCAGCTGTAAGAGAAATGCAGTCAACTTTTCCAAATGTAGAAATTATTTAAAAAATTTTTTTTTTGACTGGGAGAAAGATCTTTGTCTTAAAAAGGGTAAAAAATAATGATGAAAAGTCCTTAAAAAGATCTAAGAAGTACAATATCAAAAGAAACGTTAAACAGTATGGTATTGTATATGGTGGTTCGAGGTTAGGTAGATTAAGCCGCCATATCTCATGAGGGATATACTGTTACGGCGACCACTTAAAGAGCTCATCACAGGTTGGCTGACACCCATGATGGGGTCAACCGGATTCCTCCTGAAAAAACTGGAGGCGTGGGACCCGGATCCTCCAGGATAGTAAGCCACAGCTTTACCACCGCGGCCTATTGTATATGCACCAAGAAATATTAAATAACATCAATACTTTGAAAATAATTGATGAATTTGCTAAAGAAAAATTATTAACTTTTTACTCCAACTTAAATATACAGTTCGGACCTCCATCGAAATTCTCCGTATATCAAAGTTTTTTGTTAGTCCTGTGAAATTTTGGATCTCCATATATCGAACCTCTATATATCGAAATTCTCTGTATATCAACATTTTTTGTTAGTCCCGTGAAATTTCCATTGAAATTTGTTTCTATATATCGAAATTTTTAATTTCAGAGGCGATGGAAGGGTCAGGTTAGAAAAAGCTGACAAATAAACAAAATGGATGTGTCGATTTGTACTGTAGAAGGGGTTAGTGTAAAGTTCTAGGGCTTGTTTCGGTTTTGTATGTTACTTGTGTTAATTGGCTTAAAACCAAAACTGAACCGAGAGATTTTAGTTAGTCTTTGTTAAGCTGTACTAAAACGTTTACCATGTCAAAGAGAAAGTCGTTGAGTGTCGCGGGAAAAGTGGAATTGCTAAAAGATGTGGACTGTGGAGTGAGAAAAAAGATGTTGCGCAGAAATTCGGGATTCCACAAAGTACAGTGTCAACAATACTAAAGAATCGGGAATCTGTTTTAAAGTCATGAATTGCAGGAGCTGACAGAAAACGATTAAGGACATGTAAATACGATGACGTGGACAAAGCAGTGTTGAAATGGCTGAAGATGGTGAGAGATAGAAACATGCCTGTCTCAGGACCACTCATAAAGGAAAAGGAAATGGAATATGCACAGAATTTAGGACATGAGGAGTTCCAAGCAAGTTCTGGATGGTTAGACAAATTTAAGAAGCGTCACTATATCAAAGAAAAAGTTATTTCTGGAGAAAGTGGATGCGTATCTGAAACAGATTGTAACCAGTGGAAAACTACAATTTTAAAACCAATTTAACAGGAGTATCAGCCTGATAATGTTTTTAGCATGGATGAAACTGGACTTTTTTTTAAATGTTTACCAAATAAGACTAACTTTTAAAGATGATAAATGCTATGGAGGTAAAAATAGCAAGGAACGAATAACTGTTGACCTTTGTGCCAATATGTCTGGAAAAGAAAAACTTAAAATTTTGCTTATAGGTATAAGCAAGCAGACAAGATGTTTTAAAGGAATGAAGTCACTAGAAGTTGACTATGAATACAATAAGAAATCATGGATGACAAGTGAGATTTTTGAGAAGTGGTTAATTAATTTTGATAAAAAAATGACAAGACAGAAAAGTTGTTCTTTTCATAGACAACTGTCCTGCACATCCTTCTTCTATAACAAAAAAATTAACAAATGTGAACCTGGTATTTTTTCCTCCAAACACAACGTCAAAATTACAACCAATGGATCAAGGCGTAATAAAAAATCTTAAAATGCATTATCGAAAACAGATTCTCAAGAAACTAATTTTTGTACTTGAAAACGATCAACCCATTGACAATGTAATTAATCTCAGAGTGTGTATATCAGAATTAGCAAAAGTGTGGCAAAATGACGTAGCGGAAATAACAATACAGAATTGCTTCATAAAAGCCGGCTTCTCTGAAAAGTCTGTTGTGGAAGAAGTTAATGTACTGTCACACATTGAGGAATGTTGGAACCAGTTACAGTCAACAGGCACAATAAATGACAAAATCTCACTTAATGAATATTTAAACGTGGATGAAGACGTTATCGTAGCAGAATATCCGACAGATGATGACATTTTAAGTTCAATAAAAGATAGTGAAAATCAAGATAAAGACAATGAGGCAGATGAAATAGAAGTTCCTAAACCTTCCAAAAAAGAAATAATGGCTGCATTTGAAACGATTCGCCAAGGGTTTCGATTTGCAGAAAATGTGCCCGACAATATTTTTGAGTCGCTCAATAAATGCGAACATTTTTATGAGGAATCTGCATTGAAATTACTTCAGCAGGATATTCGAAATTACTTTACATCTGATAATTAAATACAATATTCTAAATTATTCTAATTTATTTTGTTTAATAAATGCATGTTTTGTCCATCTTATTTTTCATTTATCTATTACATGCAGTAGACTTTTAATACATTAATATACTGTATATATATTTTTAAACATTAAAAAAATTCATTTGTATATTTTTTCCCAAAACTTTTTTAAATCATTTAAGTTGGAGTTTTACAAACCGTGAGTCAGGGGACCACAAAAAAGGCGATACGGACAAAATATCACTTAACTACTATACTAAATTAGAGAAAATTCAGGTTTCTATATAACGAAGTTTATATATATCGAAATTTTTCTAAGACACCTTCAATTTCGATTTATGGATCGATTGTATTTCTTTCTTGTTTCTTAAATTATTATTTTATTGTATTTTTCATTTTTATATTTTTTTATATATTTTTTGTAGTATAAAATATATAAAAAATTTTTCTTTAACAACTTTTTTTATAATTAAAATTTATTGCAATATTTCGAAATAAAAATATTAAATCACATTTGTGTGTTTAATTTTTTATTATAGTGAAACTAGTTCGCCTTGTAGCATATACTGTACATATATAAACACTTTCTTTTAGGGATTTTCATAAATTTTACTGCCAGGGACCTCAGCTGGCTTAATCTGCTACTGCAGCCGCTGGCATTTGTTCCTTATGAAAAAAGTTTTACTTATATAAACACAGGAAGAAATTAAACAACAGTTAGAAAATACAAAAATTATTATAAATATTCTCAATATTTATTTTCTAAATTTAATAAATAATATTCTTCAAGCATCAAAATTCTTTGAAAAAAAAATATTTCACCAGTTAATTCAGGGATCACAAAATATCATCATTTTGTGTATAGCATATCAATGCTATGCTGATAATCACTATGCATGTTAGCAAAGAAAGATTTTTTGCTTTTATATTTCAATGACATTATCCTATGTCACAACATGGTAGCACTCAAAATGCTAAATTTATTTAAATTTCAAGAAAATGATTAATTTTTGCACAGTTTTCTAATGTACATGTTTAAAGTAAGACATAAATTAAATATTATTTTGTCATTAATTACAGATGATTTTCTTTTGAAATAAAAATAAAACTGTTATAGTGACACAATTATGCATGTGACTGATACATTTTAAAATGTACAATGCCAAAATCTGACAAAAAAAAAACTATTTATTATACTGTATTTATAAAACAATATGGACTGTTGAAAATTAATTCCAATTCCCCAATAATGTTTTAGAAAACAAATTTCTCATCTAATTACAAAAAATACTCAATCTAAATTCTGATCCAGTCTATCAATCATTAGAAAATGGTCTATGTGGCCCTTTTCCAAAAAAGTTTTGAGACCCTGATCTATACTATGAACAGCAAACTAATAAATATACAGGGCGAATAAAAACGTCGTAAAATTTTGTGGACTGATAGGGGGCCTTGAAACAAGTTGAAAATGTCTAATGAATATATGGTCCAAATGGCACTGTTTTTGAGTTATAACCCTTTAAAGCTAGCCAATCACCATTGAGTATACAAAGCATCACAATGCATTGCTCTCCTATTTATTATTGATAGTAAGAAGGCAAGCCACAAGTTGTAACATTTTGTGTACTCGATGGTGATTGGTTAGCTTTAAAGGATTATAATTCGAAAATGGTGCCATTTAGATCATGTGTTTATTAGACATTTTCAACTTGCTTTGAGGTCCCCTATCAGTACACAAAATTTTATGACAAAGTGTTTCTTCACCCTGTATATATTTGTGTGTCCACATGAATTGTTTGGACATTTCCAGACTTGCTAGGAACTTGAGAAAAGTGCACATGGCAAAACATAGACATCCATAACAAATGTAGTTGATAACATCATAGGGATTCTGCAAGAGAATAATAAAATGAAACAAGTGAACAAAAGTCTTCTAAAAACAGAGACATAAAGACTGATTGATGAAAGACTAAGCCGAAAATTTTTCAATTTTATTAAAATGTACAATTTCTGCTTGATAAGTGCTTGATTCACTTCTCATGCAGAAATCCTTTTTAGTTCAATACTATCCAAGGACAGTATTCATATTCTGAAGTATAAACAGTTTTAGAACTCTCAAAATTTTTTAAAATATAGTACATAAACTGCAACAAATTAATTGAGATGGGACTATTTCTCATGGCATAATGTTGATTACACACAATAATATCCATATTATCTATTTTTTTGAGTTCTTCAGTTCTAATATCAAAATACAGGTTAAATTTCATTATAATAAAACTCATTTTGTTTTATTGAATTTTTATTATATTAAATAAAAAGAAAACATATATAAAATATCATGTAAGTTAAACAGCTTTATCAGACATGTTGAATATTTTTTTCTTTCAGATCACAAGTCTCTTTATTTTTATCTTCAATATTTTAAAACTGTTAATAATGTTAAGGAGCAATGCCATATTATTTAATATCATTTTTCTTTCCAGAACCTACATTATCTAATATAGTCAAGTTTTCTTTTAATATAAATTTTACTTCTGTTTATTTTAACAGTTACAAAAGTAAAAAAATATTGCACTTAAAACACTTGCAAAAATAAATTCATAAAAACTGTAAATTCAAGAAATACATTAATTTACTTGAAGCTCTTTTATAGTAGACTGATCTTTCTTTAATCAGTCATATTTTCATCGAGTGGAGATAAATATGAAGAAAGAATAAGTCATTCAGAAAGAAAGTGTTTGAAGCCATGATAAGATATATAGAAGAGCAAGATAATTCATCTGCTACTGATATAATTTTAAATGAAAAAATGAGATTATTTTGCTTCAAAAAACAAATTTAAATCAAAATGACAAATGAAGTAAATGTTTTAATAAACATTTATATATATATATTTATATATAAATGTTTATATTATGTTTATATTTATTAAAACATTTGCATATATATATTAACATTTATATGTATATTACATGCAGTATGTTCTGTTGAAGCAGCAACAAACTCAAAGGAGTGATAGTAGGCATCAAGAGGAACCAAAATTGCCATGGAACATGCTATCACAAACCACTTTTACTAAGTGTAAATCCTGAAAATACTTATGCCTGTGCAATGATATCATACTAGATTACAGAATACATTACATAGTAGATTTTTATCATATTTTATAAGAGAGAGAAAACAAATTCTCAATTTTTTTTAATAACAAATGGAAGAGAATTTGAAAGATTATAACTGAGGTAGGTCCTCATTTAATGTTATCTAAGTTAATGTCATTTCACTGTTATGTGCATCAAAAATTTTAATTAATTAATTAAAAAATTAAAGATTTTAAAGTAGCAAAATGGAATAAAGTTCCATTTTCTTCATTTTCTGTTATGATAGAGAGAAAGTGAGATGAAAAACCTATAGTAATTATAAAAACAAGGTAACTCTATTTTATATGAGTAGTATTGCAAGAATACAATGTTGTCTATGAACAATATATTAATTAAACTACACGGCTAGTGAGTGTGCTTGAAATTCCTGTCTTGAGAATTCTCAAGATTTATAAGAAAATATCAATTCTTGCAAATTTTTTTTTATTTCAAGATCCCAATTCCCAAGAAAAATTCATATAAAACTTGAGAACTAAAAAATTCTACGAATTCATATCATGAAAATTTCATAATGATTCATTAATTATTTTGGCCCTGCAATATCTTTCAGTCAATAAACTAAGCAGATAAGCACATGTGGTTTATTCATATCACTTCTACTAACTTTCTATTTTAAAAAGAAAATTATCAGAAATTTATCACAAAATAATATTTAAAACAGGCATATAAAATAATAAATGTATCAATAAATTGTACAAAAATCATTAATTTTATTCCAATTTTAAAAATTTCTATTGTTGTAGATGTCACTATGTTGTGATGTAAACAGATTTATGAAAACATTTATATAAACAAAGCCAAAATAAATATTTGGTTTTTACCCTATTCATGGTTCGTCAGAATAACAATGACATCTATGTTAGGGTGACCATTCGTCCCGGATTTTCCAGGACAGTCCCGGGTTAAAGCCCCATGTCCCGTATTAATATATGTTCTGGAAAATGTCCTGAATTAGATAATTCTTCATATCACGTGAATATTATAATATTCGATTATACAAGGTTGTTCAATAAGTTCGCGGAGCACCATCTATTAGTCAAAATTAGAACTAAAACTTCGATGCCATTTTCATATTTGTTCTTTCTTAGAAACACGTCAAAAAAAGGCACAACACGTTAGATATAAAGGGCGGTTAAACAATGAATAAATTAACAGATCGAAATGAAACTTTTGACGTGTTTCTAAGAAAGAACAAATATGAAAATGGCGTTGAAGTTTTAGTTCTAATTTTGACTAATAGATGGCGCTCCGCGAACTTATTGAACAACCTTGTACTACGTATTTTATACGTGCGTCTCTGCGTACATGACTATATGAATGCATTCAGTCATCTACGAGCATGCTTATGTTTACAGTCACCACACACACACACATCATCAGAATCAGTCATCACAATCACATATACACATGCACACACAGTTTAAGATTAAAGCAGCACTTGCAAGTGTAGTTGCAAGTGGTTATTCTATTGAAACGCATATACAGGTAGGCCTTGATTAGTGCTAGTTCGAATAATGCGATTTCGATTAGTGCGACTTATAAAATTGATACTGTTTTTCAGTTAGTGCAAGCAAATATTCGATTAATGCGAGTTCCCGCATTTTTATTGTAACATAATGCGAGTGTCCCGCATTATGTTACGATAAAAATGGTCACCCTAATCTATGTATATATCATTCCTTAAAATCCCATCTTCATCCAATGACTAGCAATTATTGAACTCTCTTAGAAAATTACAAAGCCAAAATAGGAGAGTCCTAAATTTTTTCTAAGGGATATACCTATTGGTCTAGATCAGGGATGCACAGATCTTGGCCTGCAGGCCACATGCAGCGCTCTGATGACTTGTTGGCAGCCCGCCTCATTATGTGCTATTTTAACAAGTCACACAATCAACAAAATATTGTTTATAGTTTTGAACAATGCATTTTCAAATAATATTTTTCTGATATGAAATTACCGTATTACGATTTTTAACTTTAACTTTTTCGCTGCTGTTGCGTTCATTTTGGTTCACCCTGTAGATATAAAATAAATTATTATAATACAAACACCAGTATATCAATTTAAACGGTAAAACTTTAACTCAAAGTGATCCAGGGAAGCACGTCTACATAAGATTCTTGGATTATTGCCAAGAATTTCATCATCATCAGATAGGCAATTCAGATAGTGCATCAGATAGGCAATTCCAGCACATCAGGCAGTGCAGAATTGCCTATCTGATGCACTTATATAAATGCAGGTTGGAGCTGGCAGTGCAGCATGCTCAATTGCTTCGGGTAAAGTAAAATTTTTATTTACTCCAAAGTGAGATTAATGTCAGTATATGACATTATAATTAGGATGACATGCTTCAGAAAATATCAAGTTAATGAGTAGTAATAAATTTTGATAATTTACATAAAAATATTTTCTTTTTATGTTGTTATTGAATAACTGTTTTCTTTTCTAAAAAAATTTCATATTAAATTATCACTGTAAAAATTCATTAGAATAATATTTCTACGTCACATGGCTCCCAAGAGATCATTCAAAATTTTGTTTTCCCTTACATTGTATTTTGTCTAGTTGAGTTGAATTATATTCAAATCTTTGATCATATTTTAAAATGAGTGAATCATGCTAACAATGATGTCATACACTCTTAGGATGACATGTGCAATGCAAGGTGCAATGTGATTTCTAGACATTAAGCGTGCAAGTTTTGATTTTGCTTATGATGTACTTTTTTGATAGACTACAGTAATTTTTCAGTACAGATTTTAAATAAATATTATTTTTTTGTTATTTTATTTTAATTACTTTTTAATCTACTTTAGTTAAATATAATAGGCATTTATTGATTACTAGCAAATAAATTAAACCATTCTTAATTAATAATAATGAAAAATAAATATATTTTTTTCATCCAAATATATATCCTAGATAAGATTCTTAACTAATTGTTGAGAGTTTTCACATCACATCATATAGAGCAGCGTGATGTTGCTTACTAGACAGGTTAGAGTAAGCAGCATGACATGCTTGATCATTTCGAGGTAAGATAAAATTTTACTTGGTATTGTATTAAATGAATTATTGCAAAATTTTCTTCCTGGTCTTCAGGAGACATTTGGTAAGTTATGGTTTGCTTATTACTTCAATTTCTCCAGCCAAAAAAAAAAAAGTTGATTTTTTTTGGTCCGTGTATAAGCCAACCCACCACTTCAGAAATTTTTTTTGAGAAGAAAACATTGCTTATATATGAGTATATACAGTATTTTATAAATTTAAATATAATAAAGATTCCTACTTTTTAATACTACTTTTTTAAACCACATTAGATTAACATGATATTAATATTTTTAGATTTAAAAAACTACTCATATTATTATCCCCTATGCAGAATGATCAAAAATAAAACAAAAAAGAATTTACAGAAATAAAATTATTATTAAATATTTATATTAGTAACTGCTTTTAAACAGTATAATTATATATAAACATACCTGAATATCTTCAGCAATTATTGGGCTTAAATAATATTCAAGCAAATTAAAAAATCTCTCATTATAGAATTTTGTTACTGTATTTTCTGCTTCTTCTTTAGTGAAATTAATCTAAATGTAATTAAATTCTTATAATGAAAATATGGCCAGATATGACGCGATTCTACAAGCTACTATCAAACAGCAGACCCTGGATGAAATCAGAAAAGTACAAATGGGGACCCCCCGAATAAACTGTTATAAACAGTCATAATACTATGTGCATGCGTACAGTGCAAAGCAAAAATCTGAACATTGGGGAGTGGGAGATTGGAAGAAATAAGACGTTAAAATATTTGCTTTGAATTTAAGCCACACCCAAATTTTCCATCTTAAAAATTTGAATAAAAAGTGCGGCTTAAATTCAAAGGAATACAGTATTTTTACACTGATTTGATGATAATGTTTATAAACAATAAAGAAAAAATAATAAATCTTTTTGTATTTATGTGTGTGAAATAGATAATTTAAAACATTGTATATGTACACCAGGTAGCACTGCCTCTTAACTAACGAAAATTTATAATCAATTTTGCATTTGGCTACTACAAATGTCGAACATAACATAAAAAAATAAAATCTATGCAATGTCATTCATCCAACTAAAAATTCTTTGTTTACCTTTGATTATGCTTCTTTGTAACATGTAATTAATAAACATAATGTGATATATAAGTTTCAGAGGGTTTTTGGTGGTCCTCCTATAAGTCACATTGAATCTTTATAGCCTTTGGTCTTAAGAAGACTATGCATCCATGGTCTAAATCAGTGGTTATCAACCTTTTTTTTCCTGGATTGCATACATTTGTTTGCTGCATTAAGTGGGCCGCATCGTTTGTTTGCTACATTAAGTGGGTTGCAACATATTATATCAGCAGTCGGCAACTGGTTGGTGTCATGTGAAAAAAATCTGACTTCTAAAAAAATCGCCTACAAAAAAACTCTTGATTTCTCAATTAGTAAATCAATTATGACCTGCAAAATTTTATGAGTGCATCAGGAAGGACCTAACAAATTATGAAAATTCTAATTAATCCAGATTTTTATATCAGAATTTTTATTTTTTTGCTTGTAAGAGGAGAATTCCGCACTTTCATTAATTTCATGATGTGTTCCGGGCTGCACATAACAGCTTGGTGGGCCGCAGGTTGAGAATGGCTGGTCTAGATAATCAAATATAATGACACACAAAAAATAAGCAGTTATATAGGCTAAAAGTCCATATATATCTGTATAAGATTGGGTACAAAAATTCCATTTCTGGAATTTTTATATCCAAACATAGGACTTGTTTAGTAGAAAGAAGAGAGTGTTTGTGTCTATTGAAAAGTTATTTTAATAAAAAACAACTGTAAGTAATTGTAAAACAAATACGATTACTTTTTCAATATTATTGAAATGTGATCAATTCTTTCAATCTAATTAAAATATTAAATAAAATACAAATATAAAACAATCCAATATTTTTTATTTTCATTTTGACAATTTTTTTTTTGCCTTATTTTGTTTTATTAAAAACAGGTATTTTTTAATTAAACATTTTTTTAGAATCTCGAGATTCAAGAGAATTTCTGAAAGGTAATCTTGAATCTTAAGAAATAAATTAAGATTCAGAACTTAACATTACTTTTTGCTTTCTCAAGATTCAGGAATTCCTGAATCTTGAGAAAGCAAAAAGTTTGAGATAAACACAATTACTACAAACAAACTTAATCTTCATGTCAAATTCTGCCTTAAGCATAACAGATTTTAATGATTTAAGTAATTTGGACTATTTTAGTGCCATCTCATAATCAGATTTGGATTTGGATTAAATGATTCCCTTAAGGTTTGTATTATAAAAATGTTTAAACAATTACTACATACAGTACACAGGACATTTAGCAGATTGAAGTGTTTTGAAATAGGTCACATTTCAATAATATTGAAAAAATAATTTAGTGATTAGTAAATGATTCAGAACAGATTAAATAAATAATCATGGAATTAACATCTGTGAATTTTAAGTTGTGTTTATAAAAAAATAATTTTCTTTACCTATAAGGCATGATATACAACTGTAACAATTAAAGTTTACAATTAAATCATGCTTTTGTTTCATTTCATTCTATTATTGAACAATACAATAATACAGGTAGTCCTCAATTTACAATCACTTGTAAGGTTATCAATAGGTACTTACAATGGTGATGTAATCTATTAATTCTGTGATTGGTCAATGCAATTCAATGGGTTTGAGTCCCTGATCCAATGGTTTGATATATGGAATGCATCTTTTTTTTGGGTTTGGTTCTTGTATTCTTTATGTTTATTAAGATAAAGAAATTTATTAGGACACTATACATTAAACATTCAGGGTTTAAAATTATATTTCTAATAGCATATTCCTTTTTTATTTATAATTGCTCTGGCAGGTAATTTTTTCCCAGCTAAACTTTAGTTTAGTAAAACTGTCTGCTGTTATTAAGTGAATTTTTCAACATATTTTTCAAAATTTTTAAATTAATATGTAAATTATTAGGGGAAGTAATATTAATGAATATTAGGAGTTTTATGCAAATAATTGATTAGGAAGGATTTTTTTTTTATGTTAGCTATCATTTTCTGTTAGAATTCTATTCTATTAATTGATTTTATTTAATATTCTGGAAATATTTTTTTTAATTTGAAATTTATATTTTTTAGTTTGATTTTCTCATCATATAAAAGAAAAATAAAAACATTTTAAAATATCTAATGAATTTTAGTAAAGCATCTGTACATTTATTACATTGTAATAAATGTACAGATTACTATCATGTAGCCAT
Source organism: Olivierus martensii (assembly GCA_000484575.1). Classification (NCBI taxonomy): domain Eukaryota; kingdom Metazoa; phylum Arthropoda; class Arachnida; order Scorpiones; family Buthidae; genus Olivierus; species Olivierus martensii. The sequence continues at coordinate 52,240 of AYEL01090254.1, read as the reverse complement.
CAATTATTTGAACATAAAGTACTGTTACTGTTGAGTCATAGTTTCACTGTGTATATATTAGAGCAAAGCATCAATGATAAATAGTTTATAAATTAAAATAACTGAAAAAATATAGTCAATATTTATTAATTTCATAATATTTAATCATTAATGCATTTTTATAATGTGAATTAAAGTGATTTTCTGATAAAAATAGACTGAAAGCATAGAAAACAAATGAAAGTGGCATGGTGTTTTATCTCTCAATAGCAGGCTGAGTTGTATGATGTTTGTTTATATTATATATTATTTTCACTCTATTTGTTAAATATTACTCTGAAAGATAGTCTAGAGACATTTCAGAAGAAAAATAGAGTATTATTGGTTAAAAAATGACAGATAGTGCAATTCAGTTGAGCACAAATGATACAAAAACGTAAATTTCTTTTAAATAAAATGAAAAAATTTTCCTCAATTAATGAAAATGAATATGTTTTCTATAAAATATTTAAACTATTTTTCAATTTTAATGAAGATTAAAGATTTTATAAAACAAAAACGAAGTACAGAGAATTAAATTCTTTTGCCAGGCCAAAATTGCCAAAATTTGAAATTTTTTTTACAGGATCATAAGAAAATATGATAAAAGGCACACATTCTGAAAATTTCAACAAGATATCTTAAAAAATAAAGAAAATATCATGATTTATAAAAATATACAAATTTCCCAAAAAATTTATGAATATTAAAACCTATCAGAGAAATTGAAACTATAGGTCTCCCGCAAATTAAAAATGTTGCAAGATCTATAGTTTCGAACTATAGATCTAGAATAATAAATCTATAAGTTTTGGGCATTTATGACTTATATGAAGAAATGGGATTCCATTTCAAACCCTATCATAAGTCAAGGACTAACTGTATATCTTAATTAAAATGTTATATTATATAATAATATTTAGATTAGAAAAGTTACTTAATATTATTCTTTTTAGTACCAGAAAACATTCTAGGTATATTTTAGTACCCCAACTCTCAACAGTAGGCTTATAAGACTTTGTTTCTGTTAGCATTATTTCATTAACCTGTTGGATGCCACAGCTTTTTTTGTAATTAAGCCTAATTAATATGTAAAAAAAATAAATAAATAAAAATTGCGAAATCTCTCTTAATTTTCATTGAAATTTTTAGGATTTATTACATTTTTTTATTGTCATTCTAAAGCTGTAAAAATTTTTTCTAATTTTATTTCTTTCACAACTTTTTGTTCATAATATGAGATTGCAGAAAACATGAATTTTTACATGAAATCTTAGCCATCCAACAAAATATTTGGTATTTTCTGATAGCAGCAATCTTATGAATAAAATAAGCTATGAATGAAGAAAATTGGATAATAATTTAAAAAATTATCAATACAAAAATCAAGTATTATGCAAATTTTAATTAAGTTAATTAATTAACTAGTCAAAAAGTAACTTAAATTTATTAAAATACTGCCATTTTTTTAATAAAATATATTTATTGATATGTTTTTCCTTCATTTCAATAATTTCTAATTTTTTATAAATTTTTGAATTTATAACCAAAAACGACATATATGAAAATTGTCCACTCTTGTACATAAACAACTATATTTTCTACTTTAATTGGCCTACAAGTGCTTTGTTGACACAATACCCACATGCATACTTTACTGCACTGCATGTGCTCAACACCACATGAAGCACAATAAAGTAGGCTTGGATGTTATTTCCTGTGAAACAACTAGCTGCTATAAAACAAAAGTGTCATACTTCTTTTTATAGCCTGAGATTGTTTACATTAACATTTTCTCATATTTTACTAAATTATCTGCAAAAGTAAAATAATAAATGACTATTATAAGCAAAAATATTGTTTATTTTAAGAGAATTAACCAAAATTTTTGTATTATTGGCAAAATTTTTTCAGTTTTATGAATTTTACTACAGTTTATCATACTAAAATTCCATGTTTACTTAAAATTTCAAAAATAAATTTATTTCACCCCAAAATTAAAATAAGATTACTAAAATGTAATAGAACAATGAAAAATAATCCAAATTCTACTAATACAATCCATTCACATTTTCTATCATTTCAGCGGAATTTAAAAACAAATTTCAGCAATTAAAAAATTTAGGACCCATCATTGGAGGCACATATTTTCACCCAATAATAATAATAATAATAAAAACCAGCTCCACAATAGCTCCGTTGTGTAACTCAGGATTGAATTCTATTTATATTGTTTTTTATTGTTTTTTGTTCCGCAATCTTGATGTGTATACATGGCAAACACACTCAATAGGTTAAAATTACAATTTTCATGAATCTAATCCTAATATTAAATGAGGACCTATTGCATGATTAAATAATTAAAAAAAAAAAACTTTTTCATAATATAGGATTTCTTACTGTAGGCAATAAATAAAAGTAAATAATAAGCCAAATCAGTAAGATTGAGAATTACTCCATAAAATGTTATGAAAAGTACTATTATGTATTTTATATAACAAAAAATAAGCAACTGTATTCCCTTACTAAAAGAGAAAAAGTTTGTAATAAATAATTGATGTTGTGTAATTTACTTTAATATTTAATCCTTATATATTATTGTTAACTATTTTGCATTTAATGTGTCAAAATGTAAAAATATGAGGTATCATATATGTATTAATATATTACTAATATATATAATTAACTTTGAATATCAATAAAATTAAATTACAATTTTTTAAATTTGCATTTTTAATTATAATAATAATTATAGATCTAACCAAATTTTTTGAATTAATTATGTATGTGCCTTTGTATATTTAAATTAAAAGACTAAAAACACCAGATATAAACATATTTTTTTTTTTTTCATTTAACTACTACAAAGGAAGTTACCACTAATTTTGTGATCACAATCTTACTGAGAATAATATTTTTCGTATTAGCTGTATTTTGGAAGAAATTTTCTACCTGCAAGTTTTCTGTTTTCATTTTACTCACAAATAACTTTAGACAATCCTGTTTTTGTTTTTGAAGTAATGGCTGCCAAGGGAATGCTCTATCTCTCCATTTGTTCTAAATAAATCAGCTCTGCAATAACTTAAACTCTGTCAACTAGTCTCTTGTTTATTTTCTAGCCACCTGTTGCATTACACTCCTAGAAGTGAAAAACAGACCTGGATAATCATAAAGCACAGAAACAGAAACTGCCATTCATAATAGTAATTTATGAAAATACAGAAATAAAAATAACTAAAAATAAAAAAATGTTATAATATATATACAGGGTGGAAGAAGTCTGTACCTCTCCAAATAACTTGATAAGTATCATAGGTTAATGCCAACAAATAGGAAGTCATGGGTGGGCTACCTGATGGTGACCTTCAAATGAGCTTATTATGCAAATGAGACAGTTGCAAATCCTATCTCATAAACCGTAACAGATAGGGAAAATTTTCAAATTACAAACTTGTTCACCATTTAATTCTGAACACTGAAAAAACTTCATCAAATCAGATTACTATTTTCCCAAAAACGAAACTTAGATCTATCGTACATGAATTCCTTGAAATGCCCAAGATCAGTTTGCCCACAAATAGCAATTGATGAGGCCACAACAACTTTCATTCTTGCATAATAACAGCACAGAATCTTCAAGACTGCATCATTAATGTTTGTGCACAGATTTCTACTGACACTCAAGGCTATGAGGAACTCCTTCCAACATCATGCTTAATTGTACTTGGGTGCTGGTTGAAAACATTTTGAGCATATCCTTGATTAGACTCCAAGTTTTCAATTTATTGATTTGGGATGTAATGTTTTGGTGTTGGTTTGTTACTACAGAAATAACAACTCTGCATAACTATTTTTGTTTCATTTCTGAATGAATTGTTCATCCAATTTTAATGAAATTTTTCTTAGTGTGTTCAGAATTGAATGTTGAACAAATTTGTAATTGGAAATTTTTCCCTATCTGTTACAGTTTATGAGATAGGATTTGTAACTATCATTTGCATTATCAGTTCATTTGAAGGTCACTATCAGATAGAACACCCATGACTTCCTACTTGTTGGCATTAACAGATTTTTGAAATATATGATATTTATCAAGTTATTTGGAGGGGTACAGATTTTTATTCCACCCTGTATATATATTATAACAGTTAAAATTCTTTTAAGATTTACCTTGATGATGGGGTACGAATTGAGTGTTTGGTGGTACTGGAACCATTGTGGCACTAGTTGGTATGGCTCCTGGTTGAAGAATATGATTTCCTGGTGTCTGACCATGAAGAGGGTGTCCTTGAAGAGCATGTGGTCCTGATGATGGAATGGAAGAAGGATGATGATTTGGTACAGGCTGTTGATGCATCAATACCACTGGTTGAGGTGCTGTAGGAAAATTTGAATGATGGTGGGAAATAGATGCCATATGTGTTGGATTACCAACATGCTGTAGAGAGTGTTGAGAAGTCATTGGTCCATGATATAGGACAGGCTGTGGAGTAGGAGCTGTACCCAAATGCCCAGTTGGTGTTGGTGTATGAGCAGGAGTTCCATGTGATACTGGTGGTTGATGGACTGGTGATGGTGCATGCATAGTTGGAGTTTGAGACTGTGGAGTGGAAGTATTAGAATGTGGTCCAGGTGTCCCTTGTGGCATGGCACTCATTGGTAAAGTTGTACCTGGATGGTGTGGCACTGAAAAATATTTTAAATTTCTTTAATTATTTATAAACTTCAATTACAGAAAAGATTTATTCTATCATAAATGATTATAACACTTATTTATTGAAAAAACTTATTTTATAAAAAGGTCCAGAAGACAGATGGCTATTAGCCTATTCTCTGAAAGAAAATATAAGAGTTCCTTGAGTTATGAACATTTCAATTAAAATTTTTATAGATATGAACATACTATTTCATATCCAAATTTTAGAAAATTTTAAAAGCTCTAAAAAATTTTAAACATTACAATAGCAAAATACCCTAACAATAAATATAAAATATATTATTATCTAATATATTGCAGAAATATTTAAATATGGCTGAGCTTACATCAAACAAAATCTCATATTATAATTGGATCTGTTTACTCAAATCATTGAAATAAAAAAAAATCTAATTAGTTCAATTAATAGCATATATAATTATGTATTATACAATGCAGTATATATTATGGCCTTGGTATCTGGATTTAGTGTAGAATTGTTGAAACTCAAGCTAGTTTTTAAAAATATGAGCTTAGAAATCAATACAGGTTGAACCTCAAGCCATGATACTGTTGGACTATAAGAAATACCAGATCACAGAATTTGCTTCCCAATAACCATTATATAAACATATGCCTAATTTCTAATCTGCTGATGATGATATTATCTATATTAAAAGACAATAAAAAATAATATTACATATTATATAAACATAGAAATTTTATTTTGCTTATAAACTAAGTGTTATAAATGTATCTGAAAAATACAATATTTTTTTATAACAACATTATTCTAATAAATTTAATTTATAATTTTAGTTCATTTCAAAATTTTTAATTATTAAAATGTTCCAGATTTATATTTGCATTTTGATTATTATTTATAAAATTTCTATAAATTATTTACATTTTGAAATTTTAGGATGGCAAATATGATGTAGGTGGAGGAGAAAAATTTGATAATCTTACTGATCTTGTAGAACATTATAAGAAAAATCCCATGGTTGAAACATCAGGAACTGTTGTTCATTTAAAACAGCCATTCAATGCTACACGTATAACTGCTTCAACAATAGAGTCTCGTGTAAAGGAATTATCCAAAGACAACTGTGTTAATAATGGGAAGGCTGGATTTTGGGAAGAATTTGAAGTTTGTATCTTCTTACACAATTAAACTTATAATATATTTATTTTATATTCATATACTGAATATTATATATGTTAATCATTTACAGTATCTCCAACAGCAAGAATGTAAACACCTTTATAGCAGGAAAGAAGGTCAAAAACCTGAAAATAGAGCAAAGAATCGTTATAAAAATATTTTACCATGTAATTTTTTTATATAAACAATTATTTTAAAATTTATAAATTGCCTATAAATTTTTAAATCACTATTCACTATTTAGCATTTTTTATAAAATTATTTTTATCTCAGTTGATCACACACGTGTTATTCTTACTGGAGTTGATTCAAATGTGCCAGGATCTGATTATGTGAATGCAAATATAATCAGGGTAAATTTTTATATTTATTATAATAACTCACTATAGTAGGTTCTCTGATTTATGCAGTTTTTGAGTTCTACAGTTTCAGAATGAATGCTTAAGTCATTTTTTTATACTGAATTTCTATGAAATATGAATAAAAATTCATCAAACAATTTTTTGAAAATGTAAATTATCATATATTTATGTATATGTTTATTAATTTTATGTGGCTATTCCATTTATCAATGTGCATATCAAATGTATACATTAGGTGATTTTCAACTTACATAAAATTTTTTATATAATAAAAAATTTGAATGAATAAATAAACCATGGTTTAATGATAAACTTGAATAAGATAGCTGCGTAAGTAGGGGACCTACTATCTTATTTATATTTTAAAATGATGAATTATAATGATCTATATTTTTTTGAAAACCATTAGCCTGAAGAAAATGGAACTACTGATATGCCTAAAACTTACTATATTGCAACGCAAGGTTGTCTAATGAATACAGTTGATGATTTTTGGTGGATGATATGGCAAGAAAATACTAGAGTAATTGTTATGACTACAAAAGAAGTGGAAAGAGGAAAGGTTTGCAAGCTTATTTTAATTTAGAATATTTATTATAGTAATATTCATTCTTATAGTTGGAACATTCAGAGATAATTTAAAAATTTAATGTGTATTAACAAATTCAACACATATTAAGAAAACAAAAAAATTATACATTACAAAATAATAAATCACAAATATGTATAAATAAAAACATTATCTCATCCTTAATTTAATTAATAATTGCAAATTAATGGGAGGAAAAAAATATAAGATTCCATACAGATCTTATGAGCTGCCATCAATTTTATTTAGTACATGTTGGCTTTTTAACTCCTTTTAAAATATGTCATTTTTCTTTAAAATCTGTGTGTATATTTTACAGATGATCATTAATGATTTCAACATCATCCCATATGATCTTTGTATCATAATGTAACTGTAAACTTATCAAGTATGATTTTATAAGCACAAAGGTGTCCATAACAATAACTTTTGAATGTAATATAACATAATCATGTATTGTATCATAATGTAACTGTAAACTTATCAAGTATGATTTTATAAGCACAAAGGTGTCCATAAAAGATTTATACCATAACAATAACTTTTGAATGTAATATAACATAATCATGTATCATTTTCAGCATATTACAAAGAAACTCCAAAAGTTTTATCTGATATATTTGTTTATTGCAGAAACTGCTCGTAGGAGGCACTGGCATTGACAGAACAAAAGATGGTGTCTACCATAGAGAAAGTGCAATGGGTTTGTAAACAAAATCACTGATCACTGTTCAGAGGAGATATAGCTTAACTTATGATAAACAACAACCAGTTAAAATGTCAATTAACCTTTAACGCTCCTCTTAAAAAAAAGCGCTAAAGGTTAATGCCTGGATGAAAATCTTTATAGATATCAGATCGGTACTGAAAAGGAAGAGTAGCGAGTAGCCTAGTGTATCAGATGAGACAGTAGAAGAAATTAGAGTAGCTTATCTTCGAAGCCCATCAAAATCTGTGCAAGTGGCCTCATGTCAGCTACCAGTGCCATGGTCCACTGTCCGTAAGGTCCTTTAAAAAAGACTGAAATTATGCACTTACAGGATTCAAATTATACTGGCTCTGCAGCCAAAATGATCATCAACTTTGTTACAGCTTTGCTATTGAAATGCTTGAGCAAACAACAGGAATAAGAACTTCCTTAGTAAAGTCTGCTTTTCAAATGAAGCAACATTTCATGTCTCAGGAAAAATGAATAAACATAACATCTGAATCTGGGATTCTGAAAAGACGCATGTTATTTCTGAACATGAGAGACAACCCAAAGTTGAATGTCTGATGTGGGCTAATCAAGAATGAAATCATGGATCCTTTTTTCTTCACTGAGAGCACTGTTACTGCAGTTTTATATGAGAATATGCTACAACTCTTACTGATTCCACAGCTAGAACATTGTCAGCCAAATGTTTTCTTTCAACAGGATGGCACTCTTCCGCTCTGGGCATTGCTAGTTCAGTAACTTTTCGACAGGATCTTTCCAGATTGCTGGATAGGCAGAGGGATCCCAATTCCATGGCCACTTCAATTACCCAACATGACCCTCTTATTTTTTTCCTATGAGAATATTTTTAAGATATCATCTTTGCAACCCCATTACTTGATGTGACTATTCAAAACAGGATTCAAGAAAGCATTACATCCATCACACCTCTTATGCATCAGAACAAATGGTGAAAGATTGAATATCGTTTGGACATTCTCAGAGCAGCAAAGGGCTCTCATGTGGAAGTTGTATAAAGTGTTAAAAAACTTTTAGAGCTTCTTTATAACATGCTGAAAATGATATATGACCATGTTATTACGTTCAAAAGTTATTAAATATTGTTATGCTACAAATCTTTTGTGGACACCCTGTATAATTGTTTATATCATGTTTATGCACCTATATGCATTTTTGTAAAAGGCATTTTGTTTATCTGATATAATAATGATTGATGTAGAATTTTATATCTTTTTCTAAAAAAAAAATACAACAAAGCTACTTATTGTTACATAATAATGAAGCACATCTACACATCTAACAAGCCTATATATAATGCGGGCATGAGGAAATATGTGGTAGTTGATTTTTCATATTTCTGGGAAATCAGGCCTATGCATCAGTTTCTGTATGGTATTAGTTATGACTCAGATCTGTGGATAAAAGATCTGTGTTGGATGTGTTCATGTAGTCTACCAACATCATGTCATATGTATCATTAGGAAGAATAACAAATTTGTTCATCTTATTATCTTTTGTACATTTGAAATTATTGTCTTTTAATCACTGTTTTGTTGCTATTAGTTTGAGCCACATTCTTCATTGTTCTTGATATTTATATGATTTGATGTTATCTTCTACGGGCCATGATGTATTTCGATTGTTCATGATCTCTATCTTCTGGGTCTAATCTCATGATTAAGTTTTCTATGGCTGGTACTTCATCCTTGGGTGTTTTATCATAGAGAATCAGCGGTGGTGGGACCTCTTATGAATAAGTTCTGTACATAATTTGGAAGTTGGATTTTCCCTATTGTTGTTAGGACATTGTCCAATGGAAGACTTACTACCTGTTTTCTGGGCACTTGTTTTTAAGCAACCACTTAAACTTTTTGATGTAAACTTTTCTCATAACTCCTTTATATCTATTAATATTATAATGTACTTCATCAATGTCAGCTTGTACCACATAATCCCTCATGCCTGCCATTATATGGACTTGTTAAAACTCACAAACAACTTCTAACATTGAGACCAATAGTTGATAAATTGCATTCAGCACTCAATAAATAATTCTTCAATAAATAAGAGCAGAGAGTTGGGAAAGTTATTGGGCAGTATATACACTCTTTATCTATTTATATTTTTAATGTTTGTGTTATTATAATATCTATATTTATGTATTTTTAATACTTTGTTAAATTATTTCGTGATTTTTCTTAATGTTGTATAAATATTTTTGAATTGTAATAGAATGTTAACTAGTTTATGTTCGATTGTAGAAGAATACTTTGTAACAGAAACTTTTAAATGTGTTCTATTTTAAAGTTATATTAGACTGTTATCTAAAAGAAATGTACTGATGAGGGACCGGTGACGGATCCAAAAACGTTTTGCAGTAATAAAACGGTTTAATACTTGCTAATAGTGCTTGTATTGACTCTGAACTAGTAGCTTAAGTGGTATATTATAAGCAAGTGGTTTTTCTTCTATAAGTATAAAAAGTTATAGAATCATATTGGTCTGTTTTTCAGTGCTGAATGAATAGTAAATTACCAGTTGACAACATAACACAAATCAGAATAGCAGAGGCCATGGTTATGAATTGCTACAGAAACAATTTTTTGTACTCAACAATAATCCTCCAGCGCGGGAAACTCCCAATGGATTTCAAGTCCATCGCCTTAACCACTCGGCCACGACTGCGCTTCGCTTTCTTTTAGAACGCAATTGACTACATTCGAGCTAATATTACGTGTAACTAATGTTACGTGTAATATTTCTATATCTTTTCCATGAATTCGATGACAAAATTTCATCATATTTGAACAAGAAATCTGAACTTTTCCATCAACAATTGATTTACAATATAAATAATCCAACAATGAATTCTCTTATATATTATTATGTATATTTTATTTTTTCGAAATTTATAATGTTTTAATTCTTTAATCAATAATCGCTCCATAATTCTATTATAAATTAACCAGAAATCGCTCAAAATATCATGAGCTCAACTCTTTCATCACTTTTTGGCCTCTGCCTTTTCTGAAGTTTTAGTGATACAAATGTTAAATTTATTTAATATTTCTGCTTTAATATCGTATATATTATTAAAAACAAAAAATAGGAATCTCGTGAATATCAGTGGATTATTTTTCCTATAAGAAACCTTTTTAAGCTCCTTCTATTAGGACCTATTAATTGCTTTATTAATATTGTAATGCAAGAATGAATTTAATGATTTCATACATCAGCATTGTTTCACTCATCTTTATTTATCAATTATATGTATTTAGTTGTTTTATAAAAGTGTTTCATAATAAAATCATCAGCCAAGAACCAGAATTGAAATATCAAAGCCAGTTCTTTGATTATAATTTTATTCCAGTTTCTTCGCTTATAGCGATGAAACAGTAAGAAATATAATTTTCAAATACATTTAAACAGTATAATGCCAATTTATACATCATTAATGCAAAATAAAAATTAATATATTTTTTAATAAATGAATATATTCATCAAAATTAATTAAAATCCTAAATACTATATAAATAATTCTTAGAGAATTAAAATGTCATTCAGTTGAAATGGAAATGCTTTTAAAAAGAAGTCGCTGATTTTCTGAGTTCATTTAGGAGCAGAATAATTGCCCATAATTGGGGCTAAGTAATACAATGTAAACATAACGTTAATAGAAACTTGGAGGCATAACTCACATTTTTCTTCTATTAAAAATCAAATCCATTATATTCTTAGTCAGATATTTATGCTGTTTTGCCACAAAATTTCTAAGAAAAAAACAATAATAAATCCTACCATTATCTGATGATGATATATTTCTTATTCATTCATTGTGAATCTTGATTATTTCCGGAAAGGTATTTTCCGTTATGGTTACAACGTTATACATAGCGTAAGTTAAACATTATAAATTGCGTTTGCGCATCAACTGGTTTCCCTTATATTTATAACGATATAAACATGCTGAAATCGAGGCTATATTCTGTCCTTCTCACGGTAGAAAAAGTAAAAAAAACAAACATGGATGTATATAATATGATGGCGTTTGATCCAGATGCATTAGAAGACTATTTTATTTTTACAGCTATGAAAAGAGCAGCTAAGGAACATGAACATTTATATGAAAGAGCGATCTTTAATATAAATGATATACCACTTTCGAACTTTAGACATCTTTTTACATTTGAAAAAAACAGATATTTTACAATTATATAATGCTCTTCAATTGCCCACGAGATTCGAAACTGTTGATAGACATCATTTCAGGTGATTTATTTATTTATTTCGTTATTTAAATTTAAAATGTAGATATTATTTACATTAAGGTACAATTCTTATTGGCTTCCTTTATAAGGGAGCGATTACTATGATTGGCTACCGTTATAACTTTATTTTATAATGTAATCTTATAACAGGAAGCTTCCGTTATGCTTAGGACGTTACGGGAACCACAGGTCTTTTTATAACGGAAAATACCATTGCGCAAACTCGCTAATAATCAATATTGCGTTATTTCGTTATAATGTTATAATCATTGCTGACGATTAGAATTTATTTTAATCTCAAATATTCGATTTAATAAAAATTATTATTTTTTAAATAAAATTCAAAATTTTGTTTTTGATTCTTTTATTATAAAGTATTTTTTCAATATCATATCAATAGCACAGTCTTTCTCAAATAATTCTATAGTTGGAAATTTAATTTAGTTAATTTTTGACAAATGTGACAGGCATTAATTAGAAAAATATGCTTTTAAAACTTCTTTTGATGTTGTCTGTAACGGTTATAATGAGATCTTTTTTAATTTAGCTATTAAAAATAAATAAATACAGTATAAAATTAAAAAATTACTTCAATCGAAAATGACTTTAAATCTAAAGTTGGAATTGTTTTTCAATCCAGGCTGGTCATTTGTATCGATATCGGTATTTTTAACAATAACATTTAAAAGTGGCTATATTTATAAAATTCAATAAATCTCCAAACTATTTTAAATTTATTTTGTCAACAGATGGCGCCACATTCCATTCTAGAAGAATACTATGTATTCTTCTAGAATGGAATGTGAGGGCGAAATAAGCCCTTCCACAGGCTATCCACCCCTGCGGAGGAGTCAGCCGGATTTTGGAGGACGGGGATCGACGGGCCGGACCCGGACCCATGATAAATATTTTCAAGGGATGGAACCCGGGTCCTCCAGAGTGGAAAGACGAAGCGTTTCCACGCGGCCAATCTGGCCGACCCATTTAAATTTCAGTAGGGATCGCTCTGTAAGGAAACTGCCCTAATCTCTAAAAAGAGCCATTAACAAATAAAAGTCCAGTCTTTAATGGTATTGTTCTACAACTATGGAAATTAACATTATAACACAATTTGGTCATTGGTGGCAATATCATCATTGTTCCCATGTTATCAACACTTCCTATTGCTTTTTGGTGACTGTATATCCAATTTGCTTATGTACATGAAGATGAATGGACCCATTCTTACAATTTTTTAAAATTTATTGTCAATGAGTTTCGAAAGTTTCGATGTTAGTGTCGCATAATTACGCGTTTTAGAATGAACTTTTGTATGCTGCTTAGCTTGACGTCAAATTATGAGGAGCCGTTATGAGTTGCTATTTATTTTGAAATTTTTTGTACTATCGTAGTTTTGTATCGTATTTTTTGTACTATCGTATGTTAATGCCGTAGATTCGAAAGTTCTAACATTAATATCGCATAATCAGGCGTTTTAAAATAGACTGTGATGCTACTAGAAAACCATCTCACATTTCTACTTCCGGTGAATCAGTATCGCTGTATTAACACACCAATAAGGCATTTAGTTAAAAGTATCTCATTTTTAATTGTAAAGCTAAGTTTATTTTTTAATTATAAATTTATTATAATCACGAATATGTAGCCTACTGTATATTGTAATTAAATTTGAATAAAAACACGCACACAAATGCATCAAACTCGTCTACATTTATAAATCTATTTCTCTACCATCTACATCTAAAAACCATCTACAGTTTTGTCATTCATTAAAACCACACTAACCGTGAATTCAATAATAACAAAATACATTTTTAAAATGAAAATAATGACTGTTAATTGTTAACAATTTTACTTTTCTTCGATTAACTGTAACAAAATCGGTATTAAACGAGGTGTACATTGCAGTGGGTTTCCTGAAATAATAAAAAGTAAATTAAATATTAAAACATAAATAATCTATGTTCGGATTAAAAGATTATTTTTTTAAATTTGAAAAAATTATACTTACCTATTAAACGAAATTTTATAGACTGATTGCTTTCTCTAAAGTGACAGTTATCCCATTCTTCGTCTAAATCGATATCAACCATAAAATTTAAATTTTCTAATAAGTTTTCAGATAAATCCACTGTTCTTATTGCATTGAGACAATTGAAACTTTCTCCAATTTCAACTAATCGGTTTCCAGCCAAGTTGAGATTTTTTAACTTTTTCAGATGGATCAAAGATCTTCCCAAAGAATTTAATTGATTGTGAGATAAATCCAAAGATTTCAAATTGAATAAAGACTGAAAATCATTATCGAGCAATTCAATTAAAAAATTATAAGAAAGATTAAGTTTCTTCAAATTACCCAATCCACTGAAACTGTTACCAAGTGAATTTATTCTGTTTTTAGATAAATCCAGACCTGCCAGCTTAGAAAGACTATGTAGAGAATCGCCCAAAGTTTCAATCTGATTCGCTCTGAGCGTCAAATTTTCTAAGTTACTTAAACCTGTTAATTCACCATTGAGAGTCGTAATTCTATTATTGGACATAAATAACCAATATAGGTCTGTTAAAAACAGCAATGAACCGTTCAAACTTTCCAGATGGTTGTTGTTTAGCGATAGGGATTGTAAAGTTCTAGGAAACACGTCAGAGTGAATACGACTCATATTATTGCTATCTAGAACTAGATGTTGGATATTTAACTTCCACAATGCCTCTTTAAGCACAGTGATATGATTTTCAGCGAATACTAACGTAATCAATTGTTTCAATGGTAACAACTTGTTGATTGGGATTTCTTCCATTATTCCTCCTCTTATAGCCAATAATCTTAAACATTCTGTTTGATTTTCGAATAGAGATTCGGAGATATTCAGTTGTGGAAGCTCTAAGAAGAGCGCAAGGATACAAACTTCTTGGAAGATATTGCTTGGTAGTTGAGCCGAATTATGCTTAATAGTTAAATCCTCAATTGGCGAAGGGAATGCTTTTAAAGCACTTTGAACGTGATCTATATTTTCAAAATCATCGCAGATGAAAGACATAAATAGTCCACTACCGCTGCAGTTGCAAGGACTAATATTTATAGGACACACTTCTGTAGAATCAGCATAAACGAACGTAATAAGAATGCTAATGGATGATATAAAATGCATATAAAACGACATTTCGATGATTATAAATAATCGAAATTATTGAACAGCAGCAATTATATTTTTTATAATACTGAAATTCTTTCAGCTCTTTTTATATCTTTTAGTGGAATGCAATTGATTGTTTTTTCTGATATATGAGCCATCCCTTTTCAACTATTAAAATTTTATTTACATGAAATAATTTGATCCACTTACAATGTATTTATATACAGTATACTTTTAAAACTAGACAGTATTTATATTGCAGGAAATTATTCGAATATTTTACAATTATTTATCGTTAATAAAAAATATTTATTACACATTATAATGCATTTATTGTGGGTCACTGTTATATAATTTTGCAGTAAAATTTTTATATTATTAATTAAAAATCTTCTTAATACATAATTTTTATGCTATTTTATATTTAATGGATATTTCTCGGAGGTCATTTTAAAATCGGTCGTCGCCACTTTGCAATTAATAGATTGGAACGTAGTGCTATCTATTGACAAAATGACCCTTCGGCTTTCTATCCAGAATACCAAGATCAAATCTGGATCCCACCCCTTAAAAAATTATAAGGTGGCCAGGGCCTGATAGTTGATTCCCGTCTATTACTGGACGGCTGATCCTTCCACGGGGATAGCAGCCTGTGGCAAAATCTGTTCTAGCCCTGCCACTTAGTAATCAACTGATTGGGAAATGGCATCATCTGTTGACCAAAAACAGACTTTCCACAATTTGTGATTGAGCATAGAATGGCTCCTCCACTTAGTAGTCTTTTCCTTTCACTTCAGCGAAAGATTAGCAAATGGTTTGAAGAAGAATGTTTTTTATGTTTAATTAATTAATAATAATCAGTAAGAAAACTGAATATGTTTTATATCTTTCTTTAGAAAATATCCAATATATCATTTAGCCTATTAAAGGAAATATTAAAAACAAAATCATTGTTTTTTTTAAATATTTACAATAATTGAATCAAAGCATTCATTAGCAAAAGTATATTAGAAGGTTAATGTAAAGCTGTTACGCCCCTTTTTACTATTAAATTTCATGCTTTTTCTATTATTTATCGATGAAATTGTGTTATATTACTAAATTTATAACTAGATTTATATTATAAATTTTAATATATATTTTTTTATTTATGTCATTAATTTTTATTTAATTATTATCAAAATATTTTTCCATGTAAATTCATTATTTTTAAGTATATTTATTTGTTTTCAAAGAAAAATAAAAATATTGATATTTGATATAACATTAATAAATATTATAATATATTATCAGTTGATTATAACTGGAATTGATGTGAAATGAATTAGGTAAAGAAAAAGGTCTCGTATTTTTTTCTTTATTTGCAATTGTTTTTGCAAACAAATTGCGATTTGTAAGTTAGAAATTAGTCAACAAATAATCAATTACTATCTAAATTTATAAATGCGTAAGAAATTTATATGATGAAAGTTTTTCTATCTATAAATTGTCGTTTTCTCGATAATATTCCCAATTTATAAGGTCGGCCGTATGATAAAGCCGTCCGCTTGTCACCTTTGAGGATCTTGCTTCAATTCTGGTCCCACATTGTTTCAGGAAGGGTCCATATCCAATGTTGAATCCCATCATTTAACCTTCCAGTTGATTCCACTATGGGTGTTGGCCAACCTATGGTGGGCTTTGAAAATGGCTGCCGCCAGATAAAGCATATCTCATGAGCGATATGGCAGCTTAACATAATTAACCAATCCAATTTCTGTGTTCTATACTTTCAGGATATATTCTAGACATATGGTCCCAGTTCATTGAATCTCATTTTTCATTATTAGTGGAGGGTTCCGAGGTTTCCGCTAGCGAAAATATCCCATATTTGTGATGGCATATCCAAGTAACTGTTAATTCGCTGACTGTTAATTTGCTGACTGACCTGTAAACTAAGTAAAAATTTATCATATGATGATGAAGTTGTATATAATAATAACTTTTTTATAAAGAGAATAGTAACATCATTGAACTTTTTATTTTTTCCAAAAGTATTCAAGGGAAGAATATCAAAAAAGGCTCCACATGCAGTCAGATGTCCGAGTGGTAACGCCTTGGCGTGCCATGCTGGAAGATCCGGATACACGTCCTGGATCCAGTATTTCCTGAAAATTTTTTTCGCGGTTCTGAATCGGGTCCAGCGATCCCTGTCCTTCACCATCCGGCCACATTCACGGGTGTGGATGCAGCCCATGGTTTGAATTGGCTTAGTAATCTTAGTAATCTCACTGATTGGAAAGGTGTCTAAAAATGGAAAAAACGGCTCCTCACGTAATGTATTATGTGATCAATTAAATATTTACATTCAAATACAATATTCAATATTTATTTTGAAATCAAAGAAAAAAGAATTTAAAAATGTTATATATATTAAATACTGCATCGCAATTAATTTGGTTAATGGGTGTAGCAATTTCACTATGCTTTTTATGCCAAAAGTTTAATATTAAAACCGAATAACATAAATATAAAGTGGTAAGCAGTTAGTTAAGGCCACCGATCGCTACAATATATTGGCGCTACAATTCGGCGCCAAAATTTACCAGGTCATTTTAAATGAGTTTTATCTGCATTTTTAATATTTACTATGATTCCAGTTCCACATCTCCAGTATTTCAGGAGGGGTCTGGGCCCGGCCTATTTTTTTTTGTTATCAGATGACGCCACTTTCCATTCAGGGGGAATACTAAGTGATTTGTCGATAGATGACGCCACTTTCCACTCAGTAAGAGTACTAAGTGGCGGATTGATAACGGTTGATTTTTTTTGTCAACAAATGACGCCACATTCCTTTCTGGTAGAATACTATGTGGTGACGCCACTTTCCATTCAGGGAGTATACTAAGTGGCGGGGCGAAACAAGCACTTCCACAAGCTGCCCACCCCTGCGGAGGGGTCAGCCGGATTGTGGAGGTCGGGGATCGACGGGCCGGGCTCGGGCCCCATGATAAATATTTTCAAGGGGTGGGGCCCAAGACTCGAACTCGGGTCCTCCAAAGTGAAAAACCGAAGCGTTTCCACGCGGCCAATCCGGCCTACAATAACATAAATATTGTAACCCAATAAATTTTAGTTATTTATAGCTATTTTAATCATTGATAATTAATAAATTTATTAAAATTAATTACGATGGTTTAAAATTCTTATTGGTATTAAATTTCTCTGTAATAATAGATTATTAAATATTATACAAATATATAATAATTCATCCTACTATTACTGTTATTGAAATCAATTGAAGCACAAACATAGGACCTACGTTTGTGCTTAAATTGATTTCATTATACAAATATTTCATTATTCCACATACTCGTATATAGTATTTGGTAAGGTATATCACTGAACATGTAATAAACATATGAAGGAATTGTTTATGGATGGCACTTTATTTCAAATTTCTATCATACTAGCTAGTAAAGATTAAGGCGTAGATTTTCCTATATTGTTTTGTTTGCTGCATGATAAAGGAGCTGAAACATACTCTAAAATTATTTAATTTGATACGCGAATCTTTTGGCCTCAGCTGAATCCGGAGACCATAAATATGGATTACGAATTGATAATTCATCAAGCTATTCCTGCAATGTTTCCAAAAACAGATATTAAAGGTTGCTTTTTTTTACTTAATTAAAAATCTTCGGAAATACTTGGCATCATGCCGTTTTCTAGGAAGATACAATACAGATGCCGACTTTTCATTATGTTCAAGAATGATTACCGTCTATTGCATTATTCATGTAATCATCAGTTTAAGAAATTATTTACCAAAAGAAAGAGTTTGAAGAAATTTTAGAATGGTTTATTAATATGTATATATAACGTCTCAGAAATAATGGTGCCAGAATTGCATCATTTCTTTTTAACATTTTGTCCGTATATTAATGAATATTAAATGAAAGCTTCCATCACAAACTATAGTTAGGCTTTGATAGTAGTAATGCTCACGTATTACATACGTGAGCATTACTGAATTCACTTTGTGAATTTTTATAGCGAAGTTAAAATAAATTGAAAACTTATAATATAGATTATGAAAGAAATATTGTCAACCATGAACGTCCACGGAAAGGAACACGCTATGAAGAAATTCATTACTGAATTCACTTTGTGAATTTTTATAGCGAAGTTAAAATAAATTGAAAACTTATTATATAGATTATGAAAGAAATATTATCAACCATGAACGTCCACGGAAAGGAACACGCTATGAAGAAACTGATCGTAGAATCAACTTCTAATAGCGTGTTCAACTTCTAATCAATTAAAATAGGGTCAATAACTATAATCAGCAAAATATTATAGAATATCTTCAATGGTATATCTTACAACTACAATTTGGATCAAAAAAATAAATGAATTGTAGTTTCATGCTTTTTTTTCAAGTTTTATTTAAAAGTTTAAGATATATACTAAATTTTCGTAATAAATTCTCTTATTCTCAGTAAATACATATTGCACTTTTTAGTAGCAGATGTCGATTTTTTTCACTCAGGTAGAATGCTAAGTGGCGACTTCTTCCACAGGCTGCCCACCCCTACGGAGGGGTTAGCAACATTGTTGAGGAGAAAGATCGATGGGTCGAACCTGGATACCACGATAAAAATTTCCATGAAATAAGACCCAAGACTCGAACCCCGTCTTCCAGAGTGAAAGCTGGAGCGTTATCCACGCAGCCAACCCGACCGACTATTATATTGAATTAATATTTGACTTAACAAATTTCCATTAATTTAAAAATTTATAACAACCTTAAATGAATATTTAGTAATTTTCTTTCCAAAATAAATTTGGTTATTGATTTAATCGTCAAGTTTTCTTTGGTTAACAGATGACGCCGTAGTACATTCTGGTAGAATATTATATGGCGGGGCGAAACAAGCCCTTCCATAGGCTGTCCACCCCTGCGGAAGGATCAGCCGGATTGTGGAAGATGGGATCGACGAGCCGGGCCCGGACCCCATGATAATTAATTTCAAAGGTCGGAACCCGGTCCTCCAGAGTGGAAAGCCGAAGCGTTTCCAAGAGGCCAATCCGGCCGATTAATCGACTATTGTCGAGTTTTCGTATACCTGTTCCACTCTAGAGAACCTAGGTTCACTTCTCACGTCCCATCCCTAAGAAATATTATTCATGGTCTGGGTCCGGCCCATCCCAGTCCTCTACAATCCGGCTAACGGTTTCGTAGGGATGGATATTGAGTACAGAGTTGTTATAGCTCTGTCACTCAGTAATCACTATTGATTAGAAAGTGGCGTCATCTATTGACAAAAAAATAGATGATATTATATAATTAAAATTTTATGAAAGAACTAGCGTCTAATTACGCCATTTCAGAGATGTGAATTATTAAGTTACCAAATTTGTTAGAGTTAAAAGTTCCCCTTCCATCAACAAGTGACTTTTTGTGAAAAGATGACACCATTTTTCAATAAATGATTTTTCACTTGGTGCCGGGGTGGACTGTTCCTTGCCCCCTCTGGGTACGCCACTACTCCATCAGATATACTGATATAGAATATCCAAAGAATAGCTTAACTAACATAACCTATTGAGAATGAAAGTACCAAGGCGAGACGAAAAATGACCAAAATGTGAACTTTTTAATTTAAAAAAAAAATCATATTAAATAGCAAAATTTCTAATTTTTCTTGCATATTCGTCGACATATTATATACTGTATATACTTGATAAATTAAACATAAATTGTTAATACTTTTGTTTATTTCGGAGATAAAAGAGCTGTTAGACCATTTCACTTTTCGTGATATTTTGAATGCCATAGAGTACCCTGAACAAAGATATTATTCACGTCAGTAGCGTAGCGAGAGGGGGGCAAGGGGGTCTATCATACCCCGGGCGCCACTCGAAAAGGGGCGCTAAATTCTTATTACGAGTATATTCTATGTATTATATGTTTTTCGGGGAGCGCCAAAAAGGTTTCGTGTCTCATATTATTCACGTCAGTAGCGTAGCGAGAGGGGGGCAAGGGGGTCTATCATACCCCGGGTGCCACTCGAAAAGGGGCGCTAAATTCTTATTACGAGTTTATTCTATGTATTATATATGTTTTTCGGGGAGCGCCAAAAAGGTTTCGTGTCCCGGGCGCCAGTTATGCTCGTTACGCCACTGATTCATGTCAAAAATAGGAGTTGGTCCAATACAATAGAAAACCGAAATGTTTTCATGTGGCCAATCCGGCCGACCAACAGATGACTTAAAAATATGATTAGCGGGCCTCCATTGTATTACCGATTCAAACAAAAAAGGATACTGTATATCTCTAAAACTGAACATACTTCACTTCCTAATTATTTCATGAAATTGATTTTACTATAACGTCTTTTTAGTTTTATAATAATTTCATCTCGACTCAAGTATAATAAATTCTTACTAAAGTTTTCTTAGAGTTCAAATATAATATATTTTGGGACTGTTAATTAAAATAACTGATAAATACAATCTGCTAGAAATTCGAATATAACCAGTTTAATGGATCCAATTATTCCAGTTAAATGGCGATGTTTTTCATCATATCTAAGAATATAAAATATTAAATCATATTAATAATTATAATTGAATAGCAAATAATTAATAAATTTAAAAATTAAAAACAATTGCATAAATAAATTATTATCGAAGTAATGACGTTGAATCATGCGTTGAATGAATCCATATCAAAAGAAGTAAGTCCAATAAGAAAATTAGAAAGAGATAAGGTCATTGCATGTAATACCCGGCAAGTTACGTATAACGTACGATAACCAATCGCCGAATACTCCGCGTTTTCTACCAGAAAAATAATTTATACAAGTAATTTATCCAGGAAAAAGCTATCGCTTTGCCTTCGTATCAGAAGGAACGAAGAAAACCTAAAACCTCCATATTAGAAACAGAAGAAGAAGAAGAAGGAACGAAGAATTAATTTTATCATTTACGAAGAAATTCTATAGAAATGACGATTAAATGTGAGTTATTCTCCTTGATTATTATATATAATTACATACAGTAAATGTGTGTGTGTTAAAATAAATTCATTATTAAAGATAAAAATAAAATATGTATCTTAATTATTTGTTTCATTCTAAAAATTTTTGTCATTTAATTCTTAAAAAAATTTTTTTTTTTAATGGTTGTAAAATTTATTAAATTTTTTCGTTTTCGTATGATCTTAATTCATTTTAGATTTCATTCTGTAGGAAATTATATTTCAAAATTATTAATTTAATTATTGTATAACTATTAATTTATAGTGGAATAGAATAATTTGTCTGCTTATATTTTAAAATATAGTTTTTTGTGTTTTAAACATAAAACTTTCCTGTTAGAATTGATAAATTTAGTACAACTTTCCAAGAAAACCTGAGGAAAATTTTTATTATTATACATATAACAACTTAGGCAATTGTACATCCTGCATATTCAGTACATGTATAGAATAATATGAGATATTTTATACTAGCATAGGCCCTATATATTTTTTTGAATAGGAAATATATGTGCATATAATTGTGCATTTTATACATGTTTCTTTACTTGCTTTACGTATAAGAAAAGCAAATATTTACCCGTACAATTCCTGTCCCAAAAACATATATTTGATGATAATATAGGCCAGTATAAAATATCACATACTCTTATTATTCTATACCTATATACTATTATTATTTAATGTGTTTGTAAATTATATACATTATTGATATATACAATAAATTTATATTAAAATTTATACAGTTAACTACTACAGTAAATTTATATTTGAAAGAGCAACAAAAAAATAGATTGAATTAGGAGAAAAATATGACGATTTTAATTAATATAAGCATACATCATAAATTGAAAATCAGAAATGTAATATGGATAAATTAATTTTATGGCTATGTTACTACTAAGAAGATTGCATCAATGAATATGTGTGTCTTTTTTGTTTTTTTTTTCTGTTATGATCTATATTGATTTGATATGACCCTATTTATTTGTTATCTATTTATTTATCTGTAGGTTTCACGTTTATTCTTATTGAATATTTTCCTGTTTTCTTGAAAAATAATTATAATTTTCAGAAATCATTTTATCAAAATTTGAAGATTAGGAAGAAAAATAATAATAATATTTTATTGCTCCATATAGATATATCTTGTTATATGAAAAATAGCTTTGCAGGTTTTCACTTATGTAAAAGTTACTTAGTTAATTTCTGCATGTTATTTCAGTTAATAAATATTTCACTTTATAATAATGCAAGATATTCAACTATTAAAGTTTTTATTTGAGCATCATCAATATTGTTAATATATTGCATTTGGCTTAAAAATCAGTCTCCCTTTTTAAAATGCAAAATATTTATATTTGTTGTCTTTTTCTAAGGTATCTCTTCAGTTCTATTCAACAGTTTGATTTTTATCTCATATATATATAACTGTTTTTGTTTCACACCAGTTTGCCATTATCTGTATTATGACTAGTTTTAATAGGGATTAGAGTAAGCATCTTAAATAGAAATTTATCTATAATTTCTAATTTATCCTAAATGGAAATGAAAGTTTTAGATATAAATTTTGAATTCTAACAATATAAGTAATAGGATTTTTAATTTTTTTATATGAGGTTTTTACATTATAAGCTTATATGTATTGTATCCAGTGACAATACACAGGTGATAATATACTATCATAGGTGCTACTCTATAGAGGCAATGAGAGCAATTAGCCCTATAGAAATTTGAAAAAGTGCAAAAGTATATTTTCTTCTTCATATTACTTTATATTTAACAGTGAAACTTATCATAAATCCAAATAATCATTATCAAAATGATTGTTCATTTCTATGTAATTTTTTGTGAAAAGCTACATAAATATCTGGATATTTAACAACTCTTGTCCCTATGACAAAAATTAAGTCAGCACTGCTGTATACTATATGTATTGTATAATGTTAAATACATAATTTTTTTTCTTAATATAAAACAGTTAGATGAATATATTATATTTAACATTATTATGTATGCATAAATATATAATAATTAATAATACAATTGTTGCCATATATTTTAGATAACTGTGATGAAATTATTAATACTAAAACAGAAATCTAGGAAGGCACATATGCAATTTTGCACTATTCTGGTTGTGTCAGTTATTTTAAATGGAATAATTTTTAACAATGCAAACAAACTCTATTTTTGTGATCACAGATGCAACCATCATAATTTACTAGTGACATGTAGTCATTTAAATTTTTATAATTTTGCTATAAATGAATATATATATTTTTTTGTAATTTGATTTTCTTGTATTTATGTTTGATAGCCCAATATTTCTTCATTAAAGAACAAATTACAGAACAAATTGATACATCAAGCCTGTCTGATTGAAGTATCATCTGGATTTGGCCTTATGAAGAATTATTATCTGTTGAACCTATTAAATGCTTTGATATTTTAAAAGTAATAAATATGATATAAATAAAATGAATCTCTAATGCATTTCCGTGTATTAATTTCATATTTAATTTGAAAATACAATTTTTTTGATGGCTGCAATTCTTAAATGTTCTTGTGATCTTTACACTTAAGAATTACTGTTTTTTATAAACATATATTTTTAATGCAATGATAGTAATAGTAATAAATGTTCAATTAGACTGCACCAAACACAAACTACAAGTAATATTACTCAAGCCATTTAGCAGTCAAAATATTTTTATTCAGTAACGTTTTCAATGCTCTTGGCGTCTTCCTCAGCTGTTACAATCTAACTATGGTAATAGTGTTTTGATGTTCAAGAAATTCTAAATTCTAAAAAATTTAATAAATTACATTAAAGACAATATAATATTTTTATATCAGTCTTTCCATTTATGCTTCAGGTATATTCTATTATTAATTAATTTCTAAAAATTTTTAATTAAAATATATTCTTTATCATGATTAAATTGTGAAATATATTTTTAAAATTTTAAATAATTTTCCAAAATGATATATATTTTATATCAAATCTAAAAATAATATACAGATGCTTTCTTATTTGTATAAAATTGGCTTTGCATAAAAAGTTTTGGCACAAAAAAAATATTTTATTAATTGTTATAATTTAGAATGTAAAAAATACATTATTATTATACAATAGTATTACAATAATAATTATAATTTACTATAATATTACCATTAATACTATTGATAGTTAAGTTATGTCATACTGATTATTGATATCATGTGAATTGTGCATATCCTTCATATTATGATAATTATTGCATATTTCATGATATATAATAGATTAAAATTGAATATTATAATATTTTAATTTTGTCATAATAATTGCATAATTATATATACCGGTAAACTGTTGTTCCCAAGAAAACTTAGTCTTACTTTCACTCCTCAATTTATATAATATTTTCAATTAAGAAACTTTATAAATTTTTCAATTAGTGTTAATTTGGATAGTTAAGTTATGTCATACTGATTATTGATATCATGTGAATTGTGCATATCCTTCATATTATGATAATTATTGCATATTTCATGATATATAATAGATTAAAATTGAATATTATAATATTTTAATTTTGTCATAATAATTGCATAATTATATATACCGGTAAACTGTTGTTCCCAAGAAAACTTAGTCTTACTTTCACTCCTCAATTTATATATTTTCAATTAAGAAACTTTTCAATTAGTGTTAATTATAAATATTGTTAAAAATCAAACATTTGATACAAAATATTCAGGAATTATTATTTGAATAATTATGAAATGCATTATGTAGAAAAATTTTTGCTGCCTATCTTATATCAATATTTAATATATTAATCTGTCTTCATCAGCCAATATTACTTACTTGGCTGCTATCAAAACTGATTTGTTCATGTTAAATTCACCTTTTTCTTAATGCATATATTGATTTAATCAGATCTGATTATGCTTTTTTCTTAACTCAAAATAAAGTTCATTTTTTCATCAAAATTTAAAGCCTTATTAGTTAAATGTAAAATAAATCAAATTTATTTAAATATTATTATAATAATTTATAATCACAGTAATTTATAATGAAATTTTTTAAAATACAAGCTGTAAGATGAATTATCTAAACAAAATTAATTTTATAAATAATAAAAAATTGTTTTATTTAATAGGTGGTCCTGTTGTTGAAGCTCAAGGAGATGAGATGACAAGGTAGTTGATTTTTTTATATATTAAGACAGAAAAGAATATATACATTAAGAACTGAGGCATTGAACTTAAAATTGTCCTTGAAATTAATTATTGATTTCCTAACAACATTCATCTCTTTAATTTATCTATTGAAACTAACTGTATCTACAAGGACAGATTGTTTGTCTCTTTCAAAAACAAATTTCATAAATTTTATCATTGCTCTAAATGATAATGTGTTTTTTTGCAAATTATTTTTTATGCAACAATTTTAATAATCTGATTATTATTAAGGTGGTTATAGAAATGTATTGGTTTTAAATTAGTTTCATTTAACTTATGAGAAATATATACTATTTCTCATAATAGTAACATTATTAAGAACTACTACTAATGTTGGCAACCACTCCTTAGTATAATAACTATAGTTCTTTATTATTTATTATGAATTTCTTATTCTATGTGATGAGTATATTTACTTTATACATTATATTATTACTTTTCATTTTCACAAATGAAACAAATCTCATAAGTGGAAAGATTATTTTTTATTCAGAGTCATATATCTTTCAATTTAAGTGAATACTAAAAGACTGAAATTGGAAAGAAAATTTAAAATGATTATTTAATTTTATCTCCAAAAGTCAGAATCATAAAAATATAAAGCTAAAACTGTAATTAATTAAAAACAGATTTCATTTTAGAATTCAAATTATTTTTTCAACAATTCTGTATATTTAGAGTACTCATTTTATATCTCAGAACTTTAATGCAATATATTTAATAGAGTCAAATGGATGTGTATGAAATACTTTTTTGTGTTAATATATAAGTAACAAGAAAATTGGCACATCCTTGCTTAGAATTTAAACATTTTTGAAAATTTTTTTTTAAGTTAAAAAATATTAAAATTTTATGAAATTATACATTTAAATTAAAAAGAAAAATACAAAAACATGAATTTTGAAAACTTCAAAATGCTATCATCATATAATGGAATTGCAAAGGAAATTTAAAGTTAGCTCCCTATAGCTTTTTTAATAATAATAAATATCATGAAGTTTGAATACTGTTCAGTTTTTTTCTTGATATTATAATAATAGAAAAGTAGAAAAGTGATCAGTATGATCAGTTTTAAGAGTTTTAGTTAAAAAGAGTAAAATGCATAAAAAAATAAATTTATTCATAAATGACAAATATTTTTAATAATACTGATTTTTTTTAAGTTTCATCAATGATTGTATTTTTGTTTTAAATGGTTGTGATCCTATTGTATTATTTGGAAATCTAAAAATTAACAAGTATATATCAATCATAATAAGAAATCATATTTAAAATTTGAATGCTTTGCAATGTTTCAGTCTGTTATTACATTTTGAGAGGAATACTATTTTCTTATAATAATCAAATTTCATATTCTGATCCATCTCATTTCTAGAATCACCAAAATCTTACAATGTGCTTCATTTTGGACCTAATAGATAATATATTAAATCTGATGTTTATGATTATGCATACAGATTGTGTAAATGTGCATACCTATAAAAATACAATGTTTTAGATTATTATTTAAAATCACTAATCTTTATTAAAATAATTTTGAAAAGCCAATTTTATTATTTAATCTTTGAATGACACAAACCATAATACTTATTACTTAATAATGTAATTGACATGAATATAATCTGCATACCTAATTTGAATTGTTTTTAGAAAAAATATTTTTATTTTCAATTTAACTAAATTTAAGTCACAAATATCAAAATTATCATACATTTCAGCATTTAATATATATAAGCAACTGCAATATTTTCTTCTGAATTTATGGTTTTATAAATAAATAATAATAATTAGCATTTTGACATTATATGATAATTTATTTTGACATTGTAATAATAAATATCATGAAGTTTGAATACTGTTCAGTTTTTTTCTTGATATTATAATATCAAGAAAAAAACTGTTATTATTTTGACATAGAGATATTATTTTGACATTGTATGATAATTATAAAATATTTGAGATATTATTTTGACATTGTATGATATTATTCAAGATAGTATTTTAAATGATGTATTAGTTTAAGAAGAAAAAAATTTTACATGTATGTTTTAACAATTTAAAACAAATTCAGCAGTAATTAATACTTCCAATTGTAAACATATAGAATATGTTCATAAATATATAGTTATTTTCCCCATTAACTGAGATATTCAGAAATTAATTTTCTTGGATAATTGACAAAATACTCAAAATATCAGAATTATTGGGCAATATGCATTTAATATTGAAAATTAAATAAATTGTGTACATACATTTATTCAAATGTTCTATTATTTATTGAAAAAGAAAATAAGAAACTTGTTTATTTTCAGCAAGAAATTATTACACTATTTTTATCTTTAACTTAATTCTAATTTTTATCACTAATTATCTAAGATATAATGAAGAAACAAATCTTGGCATTTAAAAGATTTTCAGATAGTGCATTTAAGATAAAACATTTCTTCTAGTTTGCAATTAATCTTGGATTAGTCAAGTTGCAAATTAACTAACACTGGATAACTAGGAATATATTAGTTATGTATATTTTCTAGAGATTCATTTATAGACCACATCTAGTTTTATAAAGGCCGACTTTATAGAAAGCATGGCCTATATTTGAGTCAATGCAATATTTAAGATTATCTAAAATTATTTGATAAAATTATTGCTAGCATAATGTCAGAAACAGATTAAACATGCGATTAAATTATCTCTCTATTATCTACAGTATTCTGATATAAACTATGATTAATTTAGTTGATTATCTATAAATGATCACATTGAATATAAAATATTAATTCAACTTTTCTTCTATATTTTATGAATTGAATAAACATAAAACTCTCTTCTAGCAGTTATAATAGCTCTTAAATTTTATGATTCTTTTATTGTAAATATTCAGCAGATTATTGTTGATTACATCAAGATAGTCTGCTGAAAATATGATTTAATTTTTATAAATTTGTTATATCTTGTTAGAAGAGCTATTTATTTGTTTAAAAAGGACAAAAGAAATCTTCAAAATATTAAAGATTTGTATTGAATTTTTTAATAGAATTATTTGGGAATTAATTAAAGAAAAGCTTATTTTTCCATATGTGCAAATGGAATTACATTCTTATGATTTAAGTATTGAGAATCGAGATGCAACTAATGATCAAGGTAATGATTTAAAAAATTAGAATTGAATAAATTTTTTAATGAAATTTCTCTCTCCAATTATTATCAGTATTTTTATTTCAGTTACAATTGACTGTGCAAATGCTATAAAGAAATACAATGTAGGTGTGAAATGTGCAACTATTACACCAGATGAAAAACGAGTAGAAGGTTAAACATTGTTTGTCTTATTAATATATTAGATCATTTATTGTAAAGTTCAAAATACTACTGCCGAATGTATCAACTAGGAGAATAAACACTGCTCAATGGCAGGAACATTTAATCTTAATTAAAAATTTTTTAAATTAAGATTTAATGTTTCCTGCCATTGAGCTGTGTTTATTTTCCTAGTAGATCATTTATCCATTTTAAATAAAATATTTTTAATTTAGAATTTAATCTGAAAAAGATGTGGAAATCACCTAATGGAACAATTCGTAATATTTTGGGTGGAACTGTGTTTCGACAAGCCATAATATGCAAGAACATTCCAAGACTTGTCACATGTTGGAAAAAACCTATAATTATTGGACGTCATGCTTATGGAGATCAGGTAAAAATTTGCAGATAAATTATCAAAATTTAGTGAAACTATCCTGTAATTCTTTCCATAATCCAATTTTGATCATTTTCAGTAGGATTGATTTTGTAATACTTTATAGATGTACAGTTCATTCCAAAAAGTTTGTCACCTACTTTGCAGGGGCTGAGCTTACCGGAAATTGATTGGTTATAAAGTCTGTCAGTTCGAACCTGCATAGTAGAAGCTAAAAATGGACACATCCTTTCTGATATACCTACTTATAACAGCATATACTGCCCTTCTTCCAATACCCTTGTTTGTTTAGCAATTTAAAAATTTCACATGGCCTCTTTCCTACTAAATGTAGCTGCAAAATTGCATTCCAACAAGATTGTTTTTGTGTCATTTTTGTTCTATTGAAGATTCTGGAAAAACTTTTGTTTACAAGAAGGTAACATAGCAAAGAAGGCACATGCACATGCAGCCTGCATATTTTCCATTCTCATAGTATTTAATGCTATTTGAATTTTGTGCAAAAATGTCTTCACTTAAATATTAATTCTTATAAAATAAATCAATTTGTGGTATTCTAAAGTTTTTTAAATATTTTTTTTCTTAAATTTATAATTAATTAACATTATATATAAAAAATTTCTCTGTAACTATGAATGAAAATCATATCAATAAATAATCTGGTTTATAATTTTTTATAGTATATTTTTTTAGAATGTAATTCATACACTATATGATTTTCTAGTGTCCATTCATTTAAATGGAGAGTTTACTGTACATAATTTTAAGTATTATTTTTTACTTTAAATATTATTTAATTTAACATTTTTAATTAGTCACAGGTAACTCTGTATCATATATTCCAGATCTGTTTTCAAGAAAGAGGTAAAAATTGGAAGTATTATACTCAAATAATGAAGGAGTTAAATAATAATATACAGTTTTTTCAATAAAAATTTATACTCAAAATTGTAATTTAATCCTATAATTTAATATTATCTTGGAATTTTTATTTGGCTGCAGTCATATCTCATTTTAAGTCATTTTGATTTACATTGTTTCTGACTTTATGCCAGTTTTTTATTAATAATAATAGGAAAAAAAAAGGCTGATCTCACAGATGTAAAATGTGATGTAAATACACTGTTGTATTGATGCTTATGATGTCACTTCTGCTTTGTGGCTAGATGCTGCACCTTTAAGGTGAAGTTAACATTTTTCAATTTTTTATGCCACATACAAGAGTTCATCATTGACCATTCATTGTGAGAGTATGCGCTGGTTGTGGAAACTTTGTTTGTTCTCTGAAATGTTATGCATTTGTGCAGTTGTTTTAGATTTTGAATTTTGTAATTGCAAAACCATGACATTTAAGAAATTTACGAAAGAAATCATTGATAAAGAAAACATTCTTGAGTTTTACTATCTGTGCTGAATCAGCTGACTTCAAATGATGTCACAATAATTGTCCAATAGCTAAACAATGTTATTTATATTGCATCATATGTTTTTGGTTTGAACATCAGTACTTCCAATATTTTGTGTGTGACACGTTTACATTAGCATATTGATGCTGCATTTTACACCTGTGAGATCCGGTCTTAGTGCCAGTTTATTGAACTTCACATTAGGTCAGTCAGTTAACATATTAAAAATTCATAAAAATTTAAAAAATTATCTAAAAACTAATAAAAAAGTGCAAAATCACATAAAACTGAATGTTTAAAATATGCAAAATAGGCCTTTTTTTTTTTGTTTTAATTTTATTTATTTTATTTTGTATATGCAAAATAGTTTATAAAATTGTTTAAAAGCTTAAAAATGTTATTGCTGACATTAGAGGGTTATTTATAAAAGTTGATAAGAGTTCTAGATCATTTTTTTTTAGTGTTTATTCGACTTAAGTCATGAATCTTGGAACAAATTATCAACATAAGGCAAGGTATGACTGTATTTTACTAATATTATTTAATATGTAAATTCCTATTTTGAAGGTAATTATAGAAGCAATATAGAAATTAATTTTTAGACGTATTTTCACTAGATATATCATCATTGCTGGATTTATGTTTTGTCACATGTATTAATTATATAGTAATTTTGTAAAAATCTTCATCTCCAATAATATAAAATATCCATTAGAAAACATTATTATTTAATGAACAGTGTTTTTGGAAACTACTGATTTGTTGATATCATCAGAAATAAATTTTTCATAACACTTACCATGATAATCTGCTTCTGATAAGAAAATATCAATTAATAAGACTAAGATTATTAAAGATTTATAATTACAAATTACATATTGTAATGATTGTGCCAAAGCATTACTTGAATGTATTAAGATACAAAAATATTTTTGCATTGTTTATTTCATTAAATTAATTTTAAATCAGTGCTGTATCAGTTTTTTGGCAGTATAATTTTCAGTTAGCAGTTTGAATTCTTAACATAGTTTTTAAACACTTTTCTTATGATATTTTCTTTTGTTTATAGTCAATGCAATTACCTGATGCTTGTCAATTAATTGTGAATTAAGATTTGATAATTTAATTATCAATTATTTTTGATATTGATAATTATAATATACAGATATCTCTCCTATAATATGGCTTCCTACAACACGGTTTCGCTCTAACATGATTTAAAAATTGCAGAAACCCTCATATAACACGGTACTTCTACAACATGATTTTTACTTAACACACTTAAAATTTACGTTTACTCTCCTTCAATACAAAACATTTTTACATTTTCATTAATTTTTGTAAATCCATACTAGAGAGACACAATACACACACAAAATGCAATAATTGGGAAATACGTTGCTAAAATTAGTCATAAATGCAATTTCACTAGTTTGCTGTGAGATGATGATATGCAATCTGTTTTTGATTTCAATTTGAAATTGAGTTAATTGGAAACCATTGAGTATTTTTGTGTTCCAAACAGTCTGTTCTTGGATAAAATAAGTTTTTATTCTTCAATAGAGGAATGTGAAAGAGAAGAAAAACTTTTTTATTCATAAGTTTTGTTTGGGTATATGTTAAGGAAAGAATTACACTCAAAAACTAGCACAAGATTGCAGAAATTACTTTATTTGACAAACGTTTTCAAACCTCCTTCGAAAATAATTGGGAAAAGGCTGCAATACAATTGGAGCCATTAATCTAGGAATTAGAAGAAATAGACAAAGAAAAAATTTAGTGGAAACTAATAAGAAAAATGAAAGAAGATAAGTTAAGATCAACAAATAGAAAAAGTCTGAGACAAGAACAATGAAGATAACAACTGAACATACTAAAAAATGGTTGAGAGAAGAGAACTTGGTATGTACAAGAGATGACAAATCAAAGAAACTAGTAATTATGAGAAAAGAAAACTATAATAATATGGTAAAAAAAGCTATTGAAGAAACGGTTTCAGTTCCTATAGATAAAGACCCTACGAAGGACTTACAGAAAAGAACACTATGTCTAAACAAAGACTTACCACAGTTTCTAAAAAACTCAAAAATAACGGCACCTGCATGTCCCCGAATGTTCGACTTTGTCAAACTATATAAAACTCCGTTAAAGATCCGCCTGATTGTAGAAAAAATAAGAAGTCTGACTTATGTCCTTGAAAAGAATCTGGCAAGATGGTGCAGAGAGAAAATGCAAGACTATAAACTATTAACCACATCAACTATTAACCTTTATAGAACAACTTAAATCCTTTTACCAATGAAGTGCTAACAGTATTTGACTTTGAGTCCCTATACCCTTCTATATCCATAGAACCAGCCTGTATACAGTTATACAGACTAATGCTTAAAAATTTGAAAGGTTCAGAGAAAATAACTAAGTACATCCAGGAAATATGTGATTTAGTGTGTCATCAATCATACGTCACATTTAATGGTAAATATTACAAACAAAAAACAGGTGTCCTTATCAGAAGCCCGAATGCAGGGGTACTAGCTGAACTGGTGATCAGGTTCAAAGAAGAAACAGTAATACTAAGATTCACAATGGAAATAAAATTGTACAGAAGATATGTTGATGATATTTGTGTAATATGCGAAAAACAAGAAGACCCAAAAGCACTCGAAGAATGTATGTCAGACGATTCACTAGGACTCCATTTAAAATTAGATCAAGCAAGCGATAAAACTTTTTAGACGTTCAAATAGAAATAATAGGAAACACATGTAAAACTAAAATATACTGCAAACCAACCTACATACCGTTATTCATACCAAACACGTCAACAACCAAACTGACTCATAAAGCCTCAGCCTTTAGAGCTCTTTTTAGAAGAGCCTTTATGCATTGCAGTACAAAAGCAGATAGAGACATAGAAATAAATGAAATATTCTCACAAGGAAGAAAACACAGGTATAGTAACATTTTCTTGAAAAAAATGCTATCCTCAGTTACAAAAGCTTTAAACTCAAAAGAAAAGAAAATCCCATCAAAAGAAGTCAAATATAGAAGCATCGATTACCAACCACAGTTACAAACTGTTTATAAAGACATAGAAAACGCTACAAATATTAAAATAGCTTACAAAAAGAAAGATACCATCTTTTTGTTACTTAGAAACGATAAAGACGCATACAGGAAAAAAAAACACAGGTGTGTACGAAATCCCGATCTCCAACCTAGACCTAAACAGAGAAGAAAAATATATTGGATATACAAGCTGCAAATTAAAAGAAAAGTTGAAAGAGCATATGAAGAATATAGAAAAAGATGAAACTAATACGGCACTAGGTGTTAGAGCAATAAAACACAACGTAGGAGCATATGAAGAATATAGAAAAAGATGAAACTAATACGGCACTAGGTGTTAGAGCAATAGAACACAACGTAGATATTAAATGGAAAGAAGCTAACATAGTGAAACGTGTCACACGCAGAACCGAAGGGATAGTTGCGGAGTCAATTGAAATAGTTAAACGATCTAAAAATGACTATATTATCAATACCAATGACTCAAGTTCTCTTTCTAACACATGGAAGTGGTCAGTAAATAATTTATAAAAAAAAGACTAAAAAAGTTCCAAAAAACATTATAGGTAGTGCATTTGTCTTCAACCTACGCATCGCACAATATGACAAAAAAATTTTTTGCAGGTTTAATGTTTTTTTATCAGCCTATAGTTTTTTCTTTGTGTTTTATTAGTATCCTATGTTTATAAAAAATGTGTATTTCGGATTTGTTAGTGCTATAAGAAGTACTTTGTAGATTTTGATGACAATTTTATGATATCGGTTGGGAATTTTTTAAAAAGTCCATTACATGTTTTGGCTATTTAAATCAGGGTCAAATATCAATTCTGCTTTAGACATCCTAGTTGATAGGTGTTTACAATTATATGTTGAAGTATAGTATGTCTGTTTTTTGCAAAAAACAGACAAACTATACTTCAACATGTATAAACAAGGGGGGGTAAGAAACTCTATCTTATAAGTTTGTCTTGTGTAAAGTTAGTATTTGTATTTGTGTAAAGTTAGTAGATGATGACCCGAAGGAGGGTTGAAAAAGTTTGTCAAATAAAGTAATTTCTGCAATCTTGTGCTAGTTTTTGAGTGTAATTGTTTTGCAATAGTGCAGAAGCAGAAAAATGCAAAGAAATGTTAAGGAAAGATTATTTTCTAGAGGGTTGTAGTGGATTAGATTACAAATTTTGTAAAGAGATCAGAAGATATACAAATAATGCATAAAAAAGTTCAGAAAGTGAAGTTGATATTGTTAAAGAAAAAGTTCTTGCTTTAACGAAATAGTGGTAAGAAGATATAATTATTAAATGAATGTTATATAGACTGTATACTTTTTCTTTCCTTTTGTTTGACATATATTGTTTTTCCAGGATCTTAGGAATATATTTTTTTTTCTTTCTTTGTGTTTAGTGTTATTAATATTCTTAATAAATATTAAGTTTCTTATGTGGAATTAAAGAAAGTTATGTTTTTAACTGGTTTTGGAACATATCCCTCCTTTTTGAATTGGCTCCAGGTCTCAAATAACATGGTTTCTCACAACACGATGTTTTTCAGGAACTTATCTACCATGTTATAGGAGGGATACGTGTATTAAAATTTCAATTCAAAAATGCTTTCATCAAATTTAAATATGTATAAAGTTTTGTAAATGTTTCAATGTTGAGTGATAAAAAGTAACAAAGATTTAAGGAATAACTTATCAGCTCTATTAAGTGAAAAACAAAAATATATATTTATTATCCAAAGCACTTTCGGCTTAAAGAAGCCATCTTCAAGCTGGTTCTTTGTGTCAACATGAATAGAATACAGAAAATATTATTAGAATAAATTTAAAAATTTAAATTACATGTATGTAGAAAAAGAAATAGAAAATTATATACAATTCAAAATAATATATTCCTTACTTCTTTCATAGATAATTAAACCATTAAATTTAAGACAGTTTATTATTATTTGCGTGTTAGAAAACCATGGCACCAGGATTATTTCTGGAAGATTATCGTTTATTACGTGCATTTTTTAAGAATACTTCATAATTTCTAGTGTTTCTGCCCATTTAATTTCATCCATCGATCTTATTGTTCTCACTGCTTTTGCTTTGGTCCTACATTATTATTATAAAAAGTTTTTACTAATGCCATTTTAAACTCTCCTTTTTTCTATATTTCTTTTATGTTCTGCTAATCTGAGTTTAAGAGATCTCATAGTACTCCCTACATAAACCAGCGGAATGATATATACTCCAACTTTCATTTCCGGTTGTAGGCACGGTTTAATATTTTTAATTACATGATATCTTGTAGATCTTGCATATGGGAGTTTTATATTGTGATTATTTGAAGTTTTTCTTATTGGTTTCAGGGCATAGTCATAACTTACTGATCTTAAGTAAGTTGCACTCATTTGTTCTACTGACAGATGGATACTGTTATTTACAGTACTATAATTATTGCTGTTGTTTCTTGTGTGATGTTCTGTATTGTTATATATGTGATGAATAAACAATGTATTATGCCCATGTAACTTTGCCTGGTGTATTATTCTATTAAATTCTATGGTTTTAACATCATCACTGCAGTGTGTCGTCATTCTATTTAAGAGGGACTTGAAAGCAGTAACTTTATATTTGAATGGATCAGCTGACCAACAAATGTCTATAGAAAGGCTTATTATATAAGCAACCTTTCTATAAACATTTGTTGTGTAGGCATTATCCTCCTCCTTTATATTGATATCTAAAAAATGTACAGTCGGTTCCATAAAGTTTTGTACCTACCTCGTAGGGGCTAAGCTCACCGGAAGTTGATCAATTGTAAAGTCAGGTACTTGTACCGAGATTCAAGGCAGTTTCAAATGGACTTGTCTGTTGTGACTGAGAATAGGGAGGGAAGTATACGTGCGGGATGTGCTCGTCACGTGCTCTAAACTGACAAGAATAAGCAATAGAGACTGATAGCAGCATCGGTAGAGCGTCTGCCTACTGTTCCGAGGAGCCGAGTTCGAATCTTGTTTGGAGAAACATTTTTTTTTTTTTCTTTGGTCAACATATTAGTTTGTGTTTAAATTTTAAACAATGCAATTAAAATATAAACGGTTTAAACATTTTCCAGACAAATGTGCAATATGGTGATGTATTCATCTGAGGTTCTAAAAGATGCTTTAAAATTTAAAAAATAAATTTTCTGACTTCGCTTTATTTTATATTTTAAGTTTGAATAAACTAGATACTACATAATAATTTCTTTTTTACATTTATTAAACTCCGGTATTTGCTAAAATCTTTTAATATTTTCTAATATTGATAGGTTTAAACATCTTTCGGAAAAACAAAACATAAAAGCATTTAAGAAATTCCATATAACTGCGTCATTAGCTATCAGCATTTTTTTAAGAATTACTATCGAGTATTGGTCTCTTTATCCACCCTTTTATCCGATAAGCTAGTATTATCTAGCTACGCTGTGTTCTACAATGGACAAAATTCACGTGACGTCGTAGTCACGTGTTTTAGTGAAAACATTGTAGTTTGCCTAAGTTTAAACGAGAAGGATTATAACTAATTCGTGCTAGTTTATTTACTATATTTAAGAAAAAAAGCAAAATATAATTTTATTATCATTTCTAATAGCATTAAGTAATTTCATTTTTAAAGTTACCGGTACTATTTACTCTAATATTATAATTTATATAAGCCTTGAATTTTTATTATATATTTAATGGATATCACTTCCAGATATATGTAGTTCATTACATTATAAGGATTTTAAAATTTTCAATTTAAATCGTATTTATTGTTAAAAATATAAGAAACTGCATTTTTACAGAAAATAATAGAAAGTATGAATAAAATTATTGATCAAATCAGGCATTCCAATTTGTTATTTTCTGATGATGATTAAGTTAACTGGTGAGAAAATTTAGTGATATAATAAAGTAATTTTGTTCTATTAAACATTTGATCTTCATTAATAGTATGAATACAATATATATTATTCATATTATTAACAATCATAAACCAAATTTTCCATTAATAATGAACAAGAAGCTAAATATCTTTCTACTGTATTATAAGGTTACCGAAATTTCCTAGCTAGGTAAAATATGATCCAAATAAACCCAAATATAATTCAAAATTGCTATGAACTTCAAATGTGCAGAAATAAATATATTACAATTGATGTTTAACTCATAGCCCACAGTTACCCAACTGTGAGATTGTTCAGACTAAACCAAAATAAAATGCCATTATTAGAAACCAGAATGTTTTCTGTAAATGGTGTAAACTACATGAAAATAATTTCCATATGTAGATACTCTTCAAGTATATAATTAGCTATTATCTACAGCTTTTGGCATTATTACCGTAAATAACATAAACTTCAAATACACCGAAAACGTATGTTTCAGGATTATGACTTTGATACACCTCTTTGTCACTCTTGTTTTATTCAATAGCGAGTGGTATAACAACTTATCTCTTGATTGCGCATGTAATATTAGTGATAATATGCACCATTTTTGTTTCATTAATAACAAAATAGATTAGTTCATTATTAATAAAACAAAAATTCCCTACAGAACATCCAAAGTCATCTTGCAGACAAAAAAATTAACACGTGCAATTAAAATTACCCACCCCCGTTGCTACGACAACAGTTAATGGAATCATCCGATACTCAGAGAGTTCGAATGATTTGCCTGAACTGATGAATCACATTGCTTTGAACTATTGGAAGGAAGCCGATCACCTTCCGCTTAGGTACAAAACTTTATGCAACCGACTGTACATTAGAATATGACTTCTGATCCATGGTAAGATCTAAT
The DNA here is from genome assembly GCA_000484575.1 of Olivierus martensii. Classification (NCBI taxonomy): domain Eukaryota; kingdom Metazoa; phylum Arthropoda; class Arachnida; order Scorpiones; family Buthidae; genus Olivierus; species Olivierus martensii. The sequence goes on along the minus strand of AYEL01090254.1, from coordinate 13,037 downwards.
CCCAGCGTCTGGTCCATTAACTTTTCAAGAATTTGTTGCTCCATGCCATTTTGAGTAAGAATGATAAATATATCATCTATGTACTTAATAAATAATTGGATATTAGAAATAAGGGGAGAATAGAATTTTCTTTATACCTTAAGACTAGTTGCCATAACTCCCGCCTATAGATACATCAACAGTTTGTTTGTAAAAATTGTTTTTGTAGATGAAAAAGAAGTTATAAGATATTATGTGACAGAGCTCATGTATTATACTTGGCAGTACTGAGTGACCTTGGATATTTTCCAATTAAAACTTATATAGTATTAAACATGCAAGTATTATTTCTATTGATGGATAGAACTTCTCATAATCTGCAACTACCATGAAGTCTTCTTTCTGGACCTGATGCAGTTTTAACCTACCCAAGAATTCTACTGACAATTCTATTATGTAACTGTAGCCTTTTCTTTTACTCAAACACCATTGGGCAACTTCTTTTCAATTTTTGTTAGTGGGGATTTTATGATGACTTCTTTAAGTCGAAAGTTCTTCAGATAATAAATATATATTTTTGTTTTTCACTTAATAGAGCTGATAAGTTATTCCTTAAATGTTAAAGAAAAAGTTGAAAGTAAGAAATAATAATATATGCATTTTTAGTAACAAATTAGAAAATTTATTTAAGATTAACAAAGTAAATAATTCAATATATTGTATATATTAATGGGTTTTATTTCCAGACTTTTATCATTACTAAAGCTATTTCTTCCATTTCACATTAAGCAAGGATCACTTTTTAATATTCATCTAATAACAGAATAATTATTGTGTAAAAGAATTATACTCTAAGCTTAAGTGAATGTAATTTTAATTCAGCTTAATTTGTGAGAAGTTAACTTTGACCTGTCCTATTTTTATTTTATTATGCACTCTTATGATTTATCGTCATTTTCTTATTATCTAAGGTATTATATATTAGTTTATGAGTTAAACTTACTTCCTCCTTAACAATCATGTGTTACGGAATCGGAAACTGTCCTCCGGAAGAGCTGTCCTGGGTAATAACGTTATCCTCTAATCTAAATAAATACTTTTACCAATGGTCTGATATGAGAATGTAAGATTGATCTCATATTGATGTTTTGAAATTAAATTGTAAAGAGGATGACATGAATTGACTACTCTGTAAGCTAACTTTAAACTTGTTACATATAAGTATGTAAATGAAGCAGCACTGGACTGTAAGTCACCTGGTATAAAAGCATATGAAAAACGGCAACCGACGAGGTGTTGTATTGACATAAAGTTGGCTAAAGTGACATTCGAATTCTTGTAAAGATCGACGATTGTTGGAAGCTTGTATTGGTGGTGGAGGTAGTAGATTTAAGTAGTGTTTAAGGTTCGTTTCTTTTGTGAATAATTGATTGTTGATATTTGAGTTGGATTAAACAAGTTTTGTTGGTTAATTACTTGTTGCTTTATTATAGTTTCAATAAAGCATTTATTAACACTTTTGTAAGTGTTTTGAGTCTAATAAATTTTCTATTTTTTTATTATCTAACTTATTTGAGAATTTATTCCAATTATTAGCATAAATTTCTAACATCGTTTGTGTTTTCAATCTAACACTTATTTGTTACTTCTAGTTGTAAGTTTCCAGGTTTGTTTTGCTGGTTAAACATTAGTTGTTGTTAGATCTGTTTTGAAGTTAATTATTTTTAAGTTAGAGTTTAATTAAAGACCTGAGCTCAGACAGAACTCTGGAATTTGCAGTGTCTCTCACCGTTAGGCTTAGTTATAATTAATAGTATTGCATTTGTTCTAAATCGCGACTTTGCAAATTATTCCTATACACGTTTTCATAGAATATTCTCATACAGATTTCCAGATAATGTTGTATAGTTTTTAAAACTATAAACATTATCTGGAAAAACTAGATACAAGTTAAGTATCCTCAATCCAAAATATTCTGAAATTTGTAACTTTTATAGGAAGGAAACTCTTTGGGCTAGGAATATGACCATTGTTTATACCATGAAAGATGATGCAATTGTGTTTGTACAATAATGGCATACTGTTATGATTTAGTAAACTGCCAAACATTGTCAGTGCAAAATATCTGTGACATTTTTTTCTGTTGTGTTGAGTATATGTTATGTCCAGAAACCAAAATCGCACAATGATTGAAAAAAAATAGCCACAACACGTTGTGGTTACCTCATGTGATGACCATGAAGTGAAATAATGTTGAGCATCGGTGCTTGGTCATTTGGAACTAACCACAATGTGTCGTGATCAGTTCCAAAACAATCATAACATGTTGTGATTAGTTCTAATTAAAGAAACATGCCAAACTGAAATTGCACAATGACCCAGAAAAACAGCCACATTGCATTGTGGCCAGTTTCAAAATGTTCAGAACATATATTGATTATATGTTCTGAACATATTCTTGACATATATTCACTTCATGGCCATCATGAGATAATCACAATGTGTGTAGGCTCCACACATTGTACCTACACACATTGTGATTATCTCATTTTGGCCATGAAGTGAAAAAATGTTTAATATCAGTGTTTGGTCGTTTGAAACTGGCCACAATGCATTGTGGCTGTTTTTCTGAGTCATTGTGCGATTTCAGTTTGACATGTTTTTTGGTTATGATATATTCACTTCATGGCCATCATGAGATAATCACAATGTGTGTAGGCTCCACACATTGTGCCTACACATATTGTGATTATCTCATGATGGCCATGAAGGGTTTTTTTTTTTTTTTTTGTTATTGTGCGATTTTGATGTTTGAGTGTGACATATATATCATTAATAATGCCAGAGAGATCTTTTATAGTGAATTTTTTCTCGTTTCTCTTTAAACTCCACCATATCATATATTCTGAAATCCAGAAAAATCCAAAGCATTCTTTGTCCCAAACATTTTGAATTAGGAATACTATAAACTGTATATTGATAAAATAACAGTTTGTTTATCTGAAATTTTTATCAAAATATCATAAATTTGCACTACTAAAATTTGATTGTAAGAATGTACAATATTTAATTTTCTCCATGTATTAAGTTTAGGGTAAGAGATTTTCTTTTTCATAGTATTATACAGGAAAAACCTGTGCTAGGTGGCTGAGATTGTGGCACAGTTAGTTATAGATTTCTTTTATGACACAGTTTCACATTGTTAATTAAATCTAAGAAAAGAAATCATTAATTAATGTCTGTTTTTGGGATTTTTTCACTTTAGAATGCTCAGCTGTTTGGCATTTCTGATCAAAACATGATTTTCTGGCCACCTAGTAGATATTGCACACAAGGTGCCGAAATTAAATATCACTGGCCATGGCCACGGAACACACATGGCCATTTTACACAATTTAAAAATCCTGCAATATGCTTGGGCAGATATTAAAGTGGCCATGGCTTGCAGGTTGGCCACCTAGCTCAGGTTTTCTTGTATTAGTTTTAAGTATCAATGCTAACTTCTATATTCATTTTGTTATATTTAGTCAATATTTGTTAAATATTCTTATATTATTATTAGTTTTTCATTTACAGTAAATATTTTTGTTAATTATGTTGTCCTTACTCCCACAAACTTCCAACACACTGGATTTTGAATACCAATTACTTATATGTCTATTCAAATGTTTTCAGTCATTATTCTACTAAAAAATGCATTTGGTGCAAATGTATTAAATCATCATACCTGGATCAGAATCCTGACTTGACTATCTCCACTCAGTAGTTTTATCTTAACAGTCCATTTCATGATCCCACAGTATGAAGATTATTTGGAAGTTAAAGAATATATGTAATTAATTGCCAGTATAAAGAAATTCTTATTACTTAAAGAAGAAATCTTAAGCACTAAGTAGAAATAAAACCTTTATTTCACAAAGGAACATTTTTGACCATTCACAACTGGTCTACATCAGCTAATGCTAACCGCTATACAGAGAGCCGGGATATTAACTTGTGTCACCAACCATCCGCATTCTCTGACCTATGTAAACAAGCTCAATGGTTTTAATTTTTCAGGTTTATGCCTTTGTTTTTTACATTTTGTATTTATTATCATTATTTTTATTGCGGTTGTATTATTTTTACGTTTTTGGACCAATAATTTATTATCTAAATGCATCCATGTGTATTTTTATGATTTTGACAAATAATCCAAATGAACCTAATTAACTTGCCAAATTTTTAACCCTTGAAACACACAATAGAAATTTTAATGATTTGAAATAATTTAGACTGACTATACAAATTATTAAACCAATGAGTGGTGCCATCTATTAATTATTAATTAAACTAGAATTTTAACTAATTTATCTGAAGATGAAAAAATCCGTCTCAGCCCAGGATCAAACTAGGGACCTTTGGGCTACCATCCCAACATCATATTGCTAGACCACTGAGCAGATTGATTCTTCAGGCAGTTATATTAATTTAGAACCAACTTTAGATTATCGACATTGGACTTTGCTGATAGATCTATTCCTGACCAGGCTAAATCTTGCCATAGGCCCTCAATGGTGCTAGCCATGCAACACATAGACCAGCAGAGTCATTAAAGCACAAACTTATACAGTCCAAATCTTAGGTTCATTTAGATTAAATTTCCCTTGAGGTTTGGATTGTGTAAGTTTGTGCTTTGTCAAATAATTTATTATTGCTTATTATTATATATAAGTTTTTACTTTTACATAAAATCATATGAAAATGTTTTTATATAGAAGGGGAAAGATTTTCAATATTGATATCAGTCAGTGGGGTCAAACTTGGTATAAAAAAATTATGGAGGCAGGAAAGGGATCAGAAATTGTTCAAAATAGTGTGATGTGATTTATGGAGGCTCCGTAATATTTTACTTAAATTTGGATTATGTATTCCAACTAATAAATATTAATTATAATTTAGATTGTACAAAATGAAAATTATCATAATCTATAATTGAATAGGAGAATTTTGGGGCCTTTTAATGCCTTAATATCATATTAGCATTGATAATGGCATTATTATTTGTCTACATCAGAGGGTATCCATACCCCTTGGGGGTATGGGAATCAAATGCTGGAGATATGGGACTCAATTTCTAAAGTATAGTAAATTCAAGCTGTTGACATATTTGGAAGTCATACTGGCAATTAATATAAGGAAGGGCAATGATTATTTTGACAGTCGAATGAAGCGGTATGGACCATTGGACAATCAATTTGGGGTTTGGAGTCATCAAAAGGTTAAGAACACCTGGTCTATATGAACAAAGCATCTGATATGGATAGGTTTTATATTAATTAATCAATATCATATTTGACTAGGTGAACAAATGGCATTTCAAATCTGACTTTATTATTGTATATATAATAAGCCAAGAAATTTTTCCAAAACAAAAATTTTTGAATACAGAAAGTTAATTATACATGGGGAAAAATTGGAAAATTTTTTGAAGATTGTAAGATTCACTGGCTCAAGTGGATTGTGTTTTAAATTTTGGATACTAATTAAATATCATTGAAAATTCATAAATTGGACATGTTGCACTGTTAGCACATATGATAATGATGCAATCCACCATATTTATTTCTATTTTTCTCAATTTTATTATTAAAAATAGGCAGATATTGGTGATTTTTCATATTTAAATACATTTAAAAATATTAATTTATTGGGTACTTCACAAATAAGATTGGAAATGTATATACCAGTTATTTTTTTAGCAATTAAACATGGTGGTCACTACTGTATGTATCATTAGTTAATATTAAATATAAATATAGTAATCTAAATGCTAATCTTTCTGATAGACAGTTTGTGCATTTTCTGATACTTTTAATCATTAGAAAATGTAGGATGATTATTTTATAGTTGATTTCGGATATCAGATTTGTGCTCCTGACAATTGTGCACACTGGTTAGCTTTAAAAACTTTCTTCAGTTGGAACAAAATTTTAATAGTGCATTTTAATTCTGATTCTTTTTTTTTTTATCATTTAAATTTTGTTAAATATTTTTGTTGAGATTTGAAAATGATGGAAACTTTTAATATTTCTTCAATATTTTCTGCCAAATAAACATTTCAATAAAATTGTATAATAGAAACAACTGGATATCATGTGATACAACATAATCGTATCTAGCTCTCTATTCAGAACAGCACTAAGAGAAACATTGTATTGCAGCACAATGCTAAGAGAAATCTTAGCATTGTGCTGCAGTGCTTTAATGCTATAAAGCAGGAATTTCATTTAAGTGGACTTATTTATTCCAATAATGAAATGAATTTGGAAAATTTTTTAAATTGTAAAAGAAATCATTTCAATCAATGTCATAGTATTCTAATATAAAAGTTAAAAGTTGGAGATTTGTTTATGCATGAATTTCAAATTTGTACTGTTTTTTAAATCTGAATCAGTTTATACATAAGTATATACAGTAGGTTGATTAGAAGCAGTGCATTAAACTTTTATAAACCAAAATTCAAAAGAAATATTTAAAGAGAACTAAATTGCTAAATTAATCTTTTGATACTTTTAATAAAAATTTTAATAATCAGAAATAATTTATATTAATGTTAGTGCTATGTTGTAATTAATAAATACATTTATGATTTAAAAAAAATGGCTTTATTTATGAATTAATAATTAAACTAGAATTTTTAATAAATTTATCTGAACAAAAAAATCATGTCTCAGCCCAGGACCAAGGACCTTTGGGTTATTGGGTTAGGATTTTAAGTTTCATATTATTCCATGTAGCATTGTTTCGTTTTCAGTTATGGAATAATATAACACCATAACATTGTGTAGATGCAATCATTGTAGCCATGAGATATTTTTAATCCAGAAGTTTAGTTAAAAAATTATTCTTCCAACTTATGTAAAATTCAATCTTTATAAAGTTCTGAAAAACAACTGTTACATAAGTCAGGGAGTAATTGTATTCCATTGGCAAAAATCCATTTGCAAGTTTTTAAAATAGTATTAACTTTATTATATTGCTGTTTGATATAGTGAAACTTCTGAAGGATACCTTTAGGACTACTTAAATAAATGAAAACACAGCACTTATAAGTGCTGTGTTTTCATTTATTTAAGTAGTCTTAGTTGAAGCAGTTTAATAGTTTTGTTAATTACCTTTAGGACTTATTTATTTTGTCAAACTGTCAAAATTTTGGTTCAATGTAAGTTTAAAAAAATACTTAATATCCTTTTCAAATTCACCAAGAGATATTTTTTCCAATTACAATAATGTGTGTCAGTGGATCCAATCATATATGGCTGAACTCAAGCAAAATTCAGTATTATAATTGTGGAGTTTTTTCAATTTCCAAAATTAAATTATAGATGTGCATTAAGACTACTTTAATACATGTCAGTATGAATCTTTACATTTAATAGTTTTCTTTTCCTACAAGCAAAAAACTGTTGTATAATCGCTAATAATTATTTCAAAATATATTGTTCTATATGATAGAGTGATTATGCTATAATTATTTCATTAATTATTTTAGGACATTAAATTATTTCCATTTCTAATTGAGTTAGAATAGATAAATAACCAAAAATTAAAAACATATTTAAAATTAAGAATACATTAAAAATAACCAAATTAACAGCATGTAGGCAAGAACCAAAATCATAACATGAATAAACAAATTAAACCTCAAATAAATAGTAGTGCTTTCGATTTATTATAAAAATCCTCTTCAGCTACAACTTAAACTTTAAGAACGTACACATTCTATTTAAAATTCAAACTCGAGGTTACTATAGAAATGAACATATCAACAAAATCTTAAGTACATACATACTAAAGATTAATAACATTAAAATTATTATAATATATTACAGTCTTGTTAATATATAGTGACTTTAAAAATAAAAATAAAGAACTGTTAATATGTTTTACATAATTATTTAATACATATATACTTAAAATTTTGTTAATATGTTTGTTTCTATAGTAAGCTTGATTTTGAATTTTAAATAGAATGTGTACGTTCTTAAAGTTTAAGTTGTAGCTGAAGAGGATTTTTATAATAAATCAAAAGCACTACTATTTATTTGCAGTTTAATTTATTTATTCGCCTTATGATTTTGGTTCCTGCCTACATGCTGTTAATTTGGTTTGTAAAGTTATTGTGGCAGTGTAACAGAGTAAAAAGTTTTTACATTAAAAATAACTTGATTTTTTTTAATGTTTTTTATTTACTGTACAAATAGTCATAGAATTCATATTTTGCTTTTTGATATTAAAATAAAATGACAAGCACTGATCGGAAGAGAGATTTTATTACAGGAATGTTTTCAACTTCCTCATAAAGTCTTCAACTGTACAGTTGAGGACCTCCAAGAAAGTTCAAACATTTCTGTAATAAAATTTTTTCTCCTGATCAGTACTGTTTTGTATTTTTATTTTATTGTAAAAAGTCATATATTTTATACTAGTATTTTGTTTATCTGATCATTTTTTAATATTCTTTGTTCTATTGTTTTCTATAATTTTTTAAATATTAATTTAATACTTGTAAATGAATAAAAACAAAATATCAGATTCATTCTTTTTCTGATAACATATTGCATTTTTTCATTACAATTTTCCAATTGTATAGTAGCAAATCTCTATTTTGATTTTCAGAAAGGTGATTTTTTTACTTTACAAATACAGTGGTACCTTAGTTAATGACTGTAATCTGTTCCACGATTACCGTCGTTATCCAAACGCGATTCCCCATAGGATTTAATTGAAAATTGATTAATTTGTTCCGGCTCTCCCCATAGGATTTAATTGAAAATTTATTAATTCATTCCAGCTCCTTCCAACAACCATAGCAAATATTAAAATGCAGATAAAACTCATTTAAAATGTTCTAAAAATATGGAAAATATCAGTTATTTATTATATTTGCTACAAAATAATTGACATTAATAAAATGAATTTCTCATGAAAACAGTTTAATTATCAACCTTCACCAGAATGACAATTGGGCTCACTTTGGAATTATTTGAGAAACAAACCTGTAAACACTTATAGATTCAATGATTATTAATTAGCAGCTTATAGATTCAATACATTAGCAGCTTATAGATTCAATGATTATTATATAGATAAGATTTGATTTTGCTTTTTCATGGCAAACGAACAGTGATACGCACTCACCAATTTATTGTCTATATGAACTGTAGGATCTCGGACAGACTTTTTTTCTTCTAATGGAATTCCAAACTGCGATATCGTGTAGGATCTCGGACAGACGTTTTTTTCTTCTAATGGAATCTGAAACTGCAACATCACACCACTGAAGTGTCAAGTAATATATAACCCACACAAACAATAGAATCAGACTTTGTTGGCAGAATTTAAAATAATAATCGTCTACAAATCATCTTTAAGAAACTCTAGTGAACTGTTGCATGTCTATTTTTAATTAATTAAATAATTTGTTTCTTTGTTGGCAGAATTTAAAATAATAATTATCTAGAAATCATCTTTAAGAAACTAAAAACTAAAAACTGTTGCGTTGGCAGAATTTAAAATAATAATCGTCTGGAAATCATCTTTAAGAAACTAAAAACTAGTGAATTGTTGCAGTGTCTACTTTTTAATCGTCTAGAAATCATTTTTAAGAAACTAAAAACTAGTGAACTGTTGCACGTCTATTTTTAATCTAGGTTAATAAATCTTTAAGAAACTAAAAACTAGTGAACTATTGCAAATCTATTTTTAATTAATTAAATAATTATTTTTCATTACTATATGTTAATTATCATTTATTTAAATATATTTTTATACAGTTATAATTTTATTAATTTTAATAATGATATTGTTGGATTTGAATTGAGTGTGAAAAAAAAAAAAAAAAACGATTAACAACTGAGCTAACGAATCACGTGATGCAATGATGAACTGTTATAGAGCTCTATTTTGTTGGAATCTCATATAATCAGGAGTTGTTAACCAAAGCCTGCGACGTTAACCAAGACATGTTTTTCTTATAAGTAATCGTTGTTAACCGAGTACATCGTTATCCGAGGTCATTGTTAACCAAGGTATCACTGTATAATGAGATTGAACAAAACAGCATTATTTTTATATTGAAACTAGCAGACCCGGCCACGCGTTGCTGCGGCTCAGTTATCATATGATAAATTAATATATTATACTAAATTATTCAACACAGTTAAATTAAAACCGAATCACTTTTTTTTTTTATCATTTAAATTTTGTTAAATATTTTTGTTGAGATTTGAAAATGATGGAAACTTTTAATATTTCTTCAATATTTTCTGCCAAATAAACATTTCAATAAAATTGTATAATAGAAACAACTGGATATCATGTGATACAACATAATCGTATCTAGCTCTCTATTCAGAACAGCACTAAGAGAAACATTGTATTGCAGCACAATGCTAAGAGAAATCTTAGCATTGTGCTGCAGTGCTTTAATGCTATAAAGCAGGAATTTCATTTAAGTGGACTTATTTATTCCAATAATGAAATGAATTTGGAAAATTTTTTAAATTGTAAAAGAAATCATTTCAATCAATGTCATAGTATTCTAATATTTAAAAGTTGGAGATTTGTTTATGCATGAATTTCAAATTTGTACTGTTTTTTAAATCTGAATCAGTTTATACATAAGTATATACAGTAGGTTGATTAGAAGCAGTGCATTAAACTTTTATAAACCAAAATTCAAAAGAAATATTTAAAGAGAACTAAATTGCTAAATTAATCTTTTGATACTTTTAATAAAAATTTTAATAATCAGAAATAATTTATATTAATGTTAGTGCTATGTTGTAATTAATAAATACATTTATGATTTAAAAAAAATGGCTTTATTTATGAATTAATAATTAAACTAGAATTTTTAATAAATTTATCTGAACAAAAAAATCATGTCTCAGCCCAGGACCAAGGACCTTTGGGTTATTGGGTTAGGATTTTAAGTTTCATATTATTCCATGTAGCATTGTTTCGTTTTCAGTTATGGAATAATATAACACCATAACATTGTGTAGATGCAATCATTGTAGCCATGAGATATTTTTAATCCAGAAGTTTAGTTAAAAAATTATTCTTCCAACTTATGTAAAATTCAATCTTTATAAAGTTCTGAAAAACAACTGTTACATAAGTCAGGGAGTAATTGTATTCCATTGGCAAAAATCCATTTGCAAGTTTTTAAAATAGTATTAACTTTATTATATTGCTGTTTGATATAGTGAAACTTCTGAAGGATACCTTTAGGACTACTTAAATAAATGAAAACACAGCACTTAGAAGTGCTGTGTTTTCATTTATTTAAGTAGTCTTAGTTGAAGCAGTTTAATAGTTTTGTTAATTACCTTTAGGACTTATTTATTTTGTCAAACTGTCAAAATTTTGGTTCAATGTAAGTTTAAAAAAATACTTAATATCCTTTTCAAATTCACCAAGAGATATTTTTTCCAATTACAATAATGTGTGTCAGTGGATCCAATCATATATGGCTGAACTCAAGCAAAATTCAGTATTATAATTGTGGAGTTTTTTCAATTTCCAAAATTAAATTATGGATGTGCATTAAGACTACTTTAATACATGTCAGTATGAATCTTTACATTTAATAGTTTTCTTTTCCTACAAGCAAAAAACTGTTGTATAATCACTAATAATTATTTCAAAATATATTGTTCTATATGATAGAGTGATTATGCTATAATTATTTCATTAATTATTTTAGGACATTAAATTATTTCCATTTCTAATTGAGTTAGAATAGATAAATAACCAAAAATTAAAAACATATTTAAAATTAAGAATACATTAAAAATAACCAAATTAACAGCATGTAGGCAAGAACCAAAATCATAACGTGAATAAACAAATTAAACTGCAAATAAATAGTAGTGCTTTCGATTTATTATAAAAATCCTCTTCAGCTACAACTTAAACTTTAAGAACGTACACATTCTATTTAAAATTCAAACTCGAGGTTACTATAGAAATGAACATATCAACAAAATCAAAGTACATACATACTAAAGATTAATAACATTAAAATTATTATAATATATTACAGGCTTGTTAATATATAGTGACTTTAAAAATAAAAATAAAGAACTGTTAATATGTTTTACATAATTATTTAATACATATATACTTAAAATTTTGTTAATATGTTTGTTTCTATAGTAAGCTTGATTTTGAATTTTAAATAGAATGTGTACATTCTTAAAGTTTAAGTTGTAGCTGAAGAGGATTTTTATAATAAATCGAAAGCACTACTATTTATTTGCAGTTTAATTTGTTTATTCACGTTATGATTTTGGTTCTTGCCTACATGCTGTTAATTTGGTTATTTTTAATGTATTCTTAATTTTAAATATGTTTTTAATTTTTGGTTATTTATCTATTCTAACTCAATTAGAAATGGAAATAATTTAATGTCCTAAAATAATTAATGAAATAATTATAGCATAATCACTCTATCATATAGAACAATATATTTTGAAATAATTATTAGTGATTATACAACAGTTTTTTGCTTGTAGGAAAAGAAAACTATTAAATGTAAAGATTCATACTGACATGTATTAAAGTAGTCTTAATGCACATCCATAATTTAATTTTGGAAATTGAAAAAACTCCACAATTATAATACTGAATTTTGCTTGAGTTCAGCCATATATGATTGGATCCACTGACACACATTATTGTAATTGGAAAAAATATCTCTTGGTGAATTTGAAAAGGATATTAAGTATTTTTTTAAACTTACATTGAACCAAAATTTTGACAGTTTGACAAAATAGATAAGTCCTAAAGGTAATTAACAAAACTATTAAACTGCTTCAACTAAAACTACTTAAATAAATGAAAACACAGCACTTCTAAGTGCTGTGTTTTCATTTATTTAAGTAGTCCTAAAGGTATCCTTCAGAAGTTTCACTATATCAAACAGCAATATAATAAAGTTAATACTATTTTAAAAACTTGCAAATGGATTTTTGCCAATGGAATACAATTACTCCCTGACTTATGTA